>LQRL01084832.1:5226-16128 GCA_001703475.1 Hydroides elegans
CTTTCCCTGACGCAATCAGAATACAATTCAACGATTGAAATCTAAAGAAAGAGTTAATATATATATATATATATTCAAATTTAAATGATGGTGGTTTGTGTAAAATTATTTTTAATTAAAAAAAAATTGCGGCAAACATTTTATTGATTTTTTAACCATCATCAATTTACATTTTTTTAATCATTAGCGTAGTTTTAAATGAAAACAAATCAAAGGTATTTTCCATTCGCCGCAAAGCAATCGGATCAATTCTAACTTTTGATATGAGTTACGTGCTTTCTAGGCTAATCCCTATTCGAACTTCAATAGAATATGATCTCTTTTGAACCGTTTGACTTTATACCATTTGCAGTGTCGATTTGTTTAAAAACATAAATTTAGTTGATTACGCGGTAATTATTATTTCTGCAAGTTAAAATACGAAATGTTTGTGCGTGGTTATCCATGTTCTTTATCTAGAAGTGACCTCAATATTAATAACCAAAATCACTTGATTATTGTTGAACATAATCTTTAATACATCTCGTTATTTTTTTTCAAGATAGAAAAAGAATATTTTCACAATAAAATAATTTGTTTTACTTAACTGTATTTTGCATTTTGTTATATCTTGTTATTTAAACACTCCAGTGTTAATTGCCATTGCATTCCTTAAACGAAACATCACTATAACATCGTCTAATTCCCTTTAAAATATTGTAAATTTAAGTCATTTTCATCTTGAAATATCTCATAAACTATAGAGGGAACCGGTATGGGACTTTTTTAGATATTAAGTTTGATATATAAACTTACATTAGAATAATTTTCAAAAACTTTTATAGTGGGGAAGTTTGTGAAATATGTGATTTAATTTAACACTTAATACATTGTCTCTTACGGTGAATGCATCACCGCCTGTCTTTATCATTAAACACTTATTGTGTGCGTTATGCTGAATAACTAAGTGTCCATATTTTTAGGGATATTAACTGCTGTGAATAGCATATATATTTAAATTGTAACCACCAAAACAAACCGACTTATAAAAAAAATCGGAAATTTTATATTGAGAATTGATATGATTCATTGAGATTTAAGAAACAGCTATATAGCTACTGCAGTAGATATTCTTATTGCATAAAACCAAAATAGATATATCAATAGTGTCTAAGATAATATAAAATGAGCACTGGGTATGTATGTGGCTTCATAGACTAATGACTGAAACAAATCAAATTTACATATAGAGATATATTATATTGCTTGAATGTGTCTTACCAAGTAAAAGTATGATTATTGATATGTAAACCATTTATACACTTACAAACACGCTACAAGTAACCAATTAAAATAGGTTTTGATGATAATTAAATAATAATCACTTTGACCGATTAACAAATGGATGATTTGTAAGATAAACAAAAAACAAGTAAAGGCCCTACTTCTCAAGTTAAAAAGCCACAGTTTTTAAACTTGATTAGTACATTTGGCTAAGATTAATTGAACTGTTTGTGTATGCAACAAAAAAGATTCCAATTTAATCTATTTTATAATTCATAACTTATTTACATTCCCAGAAAATTGAATAAAGTCGAATTTTTGATAAATCAAGTTGTCAAAAATGTGAGGTATATTCAAATGCTCTTTGTCCTTTTTATGTTTTTCATTACACAATGTATTTTTCGTCAGATACATGTATATGTTTACTGTTTTTCAATGACACTTCCTAGACCGGCTAAGATTTACAATTCCCCACACAGTAAAAAATAGTTCGCAAAAAAGGAAGTGATTCGGTCCTTTAGAAGTTTCATGTTTAGTAGACAGGTCGACAGGTAGACAGGTCGACAGGTAGACAGGTCGACAGATCGACAGGTAGACCGATTGTCAGGTAGACAGGTAGACAGGTAGACACGTAACGACTCAATGCAAGTACGGTAATGGAAAATTGTGACATCGAATATACACGCAGAATATACATATGTCGACCTGTCAACCACATGCTTTTATTAATATTCGTTCATAAAATTATACAATATGGCTGTACAATGGATATTAACAACTGTTAGTACTCGCAGATGGCTACCTGTCGACCTGTCTACCTGTCGACCTGTCTACATGTATACCTGTCTACCTGTCGACCTGTCTACCTGTCGACCTGTCTACATGTCTGCCTGTCGACCTGTCTACCTGTCTACCTGTCGACCTGTCTACCTGTCGACCTGTCTACATGTCTACCTGTCGACCTGTCTACCTGTCTACCTGTCGACCTGTCTACCTGTCGACCTGTCTACATGTCGACCAGTGTACACACTCGTCAACCAAACCATGTTATCTACATGTTCATTAACTAAAAATAGTTCTGCAAAATAAAATATTCTTGCGCGTAAGTGTGTGGGAAATTCTAAAGTTGTTCCCCTAGACCTTACCAAAGACATTTTCCTCGTTAACTCGACATGTAGAGTACCACCATCATTTATCAAAGATTCAGATGGAATCCAGGTGGAAATTATTTTTTGAATGATCTTTTGATAATCAGAAATTCTGTAAAGTTATTTTCAAGGAAGCAAATAGACTATTTTGAAAATAACTACAGCTATTTAGATTTACTAACACTTAAATTTCCAACGAATTCGTGCAGGACTTTTGATATAAGGAAATCATATTAAAATTATCAAAATAGTTAATTGGCACAAATAATGCTTTTCGAAGATATCTTACATGTATTTTTTTCAAAAACATATTTATTACAATTACTTTTAAGAGCTTTATGGGATTGTATGGTTAACAATTGATATGATATTCACTAAATAATTGACAAAATAATTAGTTCGTGATAAGACGATAAAAATAATGCTAACCAACAAACACATATTATTCAAATATAAATACTAAAAGCACACCAATTCCTTAAAAATCATATACAACTAACCTTTTTGATTGATATAAGCTTACCTTTACATTAATAAAACTAGATGAATAGGATTTCATAAATATTTTCAAACAATACACTACAAGTAAAGATCTATTTTGGAAAGTAGTTTTTAATATGAGTTTCCTATAACATCTCAAGTAACGATTTTGTTCTTAAACATATTGTTACTAAACAGGAATAAATGTGTTATTATCAAAAACTGTCTTATAAGAAACTCATTCTTTTGTAATAACTATTCAAAGCTATTTATGGTTTTCAGCGACATAAAAGTCTGCTTCATGAAAATTAAAGTGACGCTATTGGATATATTATTTCAGGATACATGAAACACATACAATAAATTCTTGAATCTATAAACACGATCAAAACTATAATATGTGTCCTTCATTGCTCTGACTACTACCATAATTCTGTCCTCTCCAGCGTTTATCTCCTTTGATGATACTCATGTCAATTGTATTTTTGTTTTTTTATTGATGAAAATATAAGATTAGATAATGCATCATTTGACAAAACTAAATTAGGATCTAAAGCAGACTATCATTTTATTATAACCATATTCAAAATGTATATGTATATGGAAATATGTCTATTTGAATATGCAAGACTTGTATAGTTTATTTATAAACAAAGGAACACTAGGTATACTTGCATCCAGAGATAATAAAATCAAAACCAATCATACACATTTATTGAATGCCGCGTCCATGACACCTTATCTAAATATGACTTATAGCGCAAATGTGTGAACAGCTCCTTTGCTCACTGGTCTTTATCGTATCTTTTGTGCTATATTCGCAATATAACTGAACAAGAAATCTGTACCGAAATCGAAATTGTAGCTATATGAATTCAGATTTAACAATAATTGTGCCCCAAATGTCTTTCTTAAATTCGCTTCGATTGAGTTTTGTTTATTCTATTTTTTTTGGCATGCATATTTTTATCAGAAAACTATAAAGCTCAACTTTTAATTAATTAATATCGGTTTACATCTTAAGTTATATCCTGAAGGTTTATCAAAACTTCTAATATTTCTTATATTCTCCTCCAGTTTTAAAGAATTAAAGGCCATAGACAGTTATATTCAGTTTTCTAAAATTAGTAACATGTTATTTAATAATGTAAGAGTCAAATAACATTAATATAATTTGGTGGTTCACAATCCAAAATCCGGAATCGACTTGCTTGATAAGATTATCTGTATAGGTATATGCAAAATATCCTTTGTTTACATTTCTGCTAATGTGTTTTTGTTAGTGTCTGCTATTTGCCTACAAACTAGAATTATCATAGGTACATGTTAGGCTGCCGCAAATACATGTATTTAGGATAAGCAAAGCGAGTTTCCAAAGAATAATTTCAAACTAAATGTGCATGTTCAATAAGAGGATTAATCAGGGTATAAAAACAATTAATCGAATAAAGTCTGAAATGAAAAATCTGAAATATGATCACAAAATATCAGTATAAAACAAACAAGTCAAATTATGTGTGAATGTCAAATTATGTCACTGAAATTTTCCACATTCAACAAATTCATATCACGTAAGTATGATAGTAAATCATCAATCACATTTTATAACATTTGCATTCATTGTTGATAATCTGTTTCATTCGCTTCCTTTTCTCATCCATGCTCAGCGACTAAGTTGTGCAGAGGAAACAAAATGTTGAGATAGTTGTCATCGGTGACAAGCATGGATTTTCTGCATAATCATTCAACACAGTCATATCTAGTTCGAGAAAGAATTGCATCTTACTTGCATCATAAGTTTTTCCACATAAATTTTACAGATGTAGTGTGTTCAATTAAAAGAAATATAACATCTGTGTCGATACCCTCTATATTGAATACGTCTTATAGAATCGATTTATTTCAACGATTTTTTCTATTCAACTAAAATTTTAAGTAATCTCCTATTACCGAAACGATGAACAAAATCATTTACTAAACAAATTACAAAACTCGATTCCGAATTGTTATGTTCCTGCATCATGCAGCCACTTTCTAATTAAAAGTATTTTAATTTTGTACAAGCGGCATATTTTGGCATACGTACTTTAACCGCAATATCATCTCAAAAGAATTGAACTATTCTTCAACATTCCGATGATTCAAAATCTGCTTTCTGATTTAGGCGGTGTGAAATCTTAATAACTATCCACCAAACGTCAAATCCAAACTGTATGTATGACCTATGTATGACCAGCTTTCGTAGCCATTTTTGAACTTAATTGATATTTATTCTTTTCTTCAGATAAGAATTGGATTCAACGGTGTCCGGATACGATTCCCTTATCAGTTGACGCGTGTAAATATTGCATAATTTCGTTATATTGTGGGCATAGTTAAAAATATGAAACCCTTTTTATACCTTCAGTTATAAATGATGACCAGAAATCAACAAAGACTGTTTGATTGTAATTCTATAAAGACTATGGAAAAATCTACAACATCTAAGGTCATGAAAGCATTTCCCCATTTACCCGAAATTTAGATGATTTCAAAAAACTTTTCAAACGTTTTTATTTTCAAATGATATCAAAAACTCGAGTGTTCTTTCGAGAAAGTGGCCAAATTCAAGAATGTAAATTAATGACACGTCAAGAATCTCCAATGATTTAGGGCAGTTGATACACCCTATCACAAACAAATTGCATACTATTTTCGTTGTTCTTTTGTTCGTAATGTAAACAATCGCAATATTCATTACATGCCACAGTTCGCATGCTAACCGTCATCAAAACTGCTTACGCCATTGACTTTTTAAATGCTCACACTATTAGCAACATCACATGAGGTTTTGATTGATATTTGGCCGAAGAAATGCTTGAACTAACACGATTGATTTATTTTCATTACAGAATTCCTGGTTGCAGTTGTCACAGGGGTAAGCTGTGTTTTTTGTAGGTTCAGCGTAAGATACTACGCCAAGAAAAACTAAATCTTTGCCCATTCACACTTCCTTATATGTTACATTGTATTATTATTATTATCTATAGGTTCTTATATAGCCTTTTTCCTTCTTTAGCTCAAAGGGCTTCACAATAATGAATATAGTATACTAAAATACATATGTAAACTATAAACATAAATAAAAATAATAACTTGCTGACTCTAATAGAAATATAAATTATTTAGAGTAAGCTTGTTTAAACAATAGCGTTTTAAGACGTTTTTTAAAAACATTTAATGATTCTATATTACGTATTTCCACCGGAAGATTGTTCCACAAGACAGGTGCACAGTTACTGAAAGCACGTCTACCATATTTGTTATTGGTCCTTTTTTCAGTCAAAAGGTTGTTGATTTGAGAACGTAAAACACGCGATGATTTATATTTGACTAGAATATCCGATAAATATTTAGGACAAGAATTAAACAATACTTTAAAATTGATGACTAGAATTTCAAAAACAATCCTTTTTTTCAACAGGCAGCCAGTGTAGATGATACAAACTAGGGGTAATGTGTTCAGATTTCGTGACCCTGCAGATAACTCTTGCGGCCATATTTTGTAGCAGTTGAAGTCTATTGAGTTCGAATGCGGGTATTCCAAATAAAAGGCTGTTGCAGTAATCCAATCGTGACGTAAAAATTGAGTTTACTAAAGATTGCGCTGTTTCATGTGTTAAAAATTTCCTGATTTTTGCAAGACCACGCAATATGACAGCGATTTGCATTTATCCGATACGTATACAAACATTGACATTGTTTTATCAAAATAGGCGCCAAGGTTCCTGACACTAGATCCATATGGTACCAAATGATTGCCGATGCGAATGTTAATTTGATTGACTCATTTGATTGACTCTTTTTGATGTGGGGAACCGACAAGAAGAATCTCAGTTTTAGTGTCATTCAACTTTAGCATATTGTTTTAGCACATTGTATGCTAAAAGCCATGGTTTTCTTCGAAAGCGGATTATTTCTCCGGTGAAAGCAAGGCAGATTATGATTAAAGATGAGAAACCATTTATAAAACCCACCTTGATATCTGTAATGTTTTACTTTAGAGGTGTCATGCGATTTCATTGGAGCTTTATTCAAGTACATCAGAAGGAGAATGGTTGCTACATCAATCTACCAACAAAAATACCAATCTCTGCTTTCTTTGTCTTAAAATTGCACGACATCCTCAACAACCTTGAAACCCTTCGCCTGATTACAGTTTTTAATGACTCTTGCCATGATGTATATAAATGGATGTCCCTTATTCACTATCACAGTTTGGACAGGCCACCCGCGATGCGTATGTGACAATCCGATTTTATCAGCTATTTCAGACCCTGACTCAGTCTAGTCCTGGAAAATCGAATTTCAGCGTCCTCTGTACAGACATTATATTGTGTATAGACTGTATATAAATTATATTATGCATAAATACATACTGGTCATAAACTATCATCTTTATATATTCAGTTACTAACCCTTAAAGACAAAATGTAATAACGAAAAACTATTCAAATCTTGTTTTAGTCATCAAAAATCCATCATCATGTCTAAAAAACACCACTGCACAGATGCGCCAAGGACCTCGCGATTTCAACCGCCGCTGCGGTCTTCGCCAAACATGTCAAGAAACGGTTCTTCACATTTGCACCAATCCCAGCAACCACAACAGCCATCGTTTTAATTACAACAGCCCTCGCAGCCCCCATCACAGCAGCCATCGCAGCCCCCATAACCAGTGCCACCACCCACATACTTTTTGTCAGTGGGTCAAACGATGATTTCGCCGCAGGAAGCAGCAATGCGACATGGATCCCCTGCGGTGCCTGTGGCCTTTCAGCCCACGTTTGTGGGAAGGGTCTCTTTCGTAAACGGGGAGGCAATGTGGCTGGAGGGGCCGTTCTTCCAATTTGAAAATGGCGCCATCACGGTGAAGACTGCGCCCCTGGAGGCGTACGATTTCGACTTTTATTTAATCTCAGGCACAAGGCCTCCAGGTGGTTTTGGGCGAACGAAAAGCGATTGTTATCAGATGTGCTGACCTGTCGAAATTACATACAATAATTTCGAGGTACATAGCGAACTTGATTTTTCGAAAACTACTGTGTGCTTGCCCGAAGTTATTGAGTAAAGGAACTGCCGGGACTCCTTAAGCCAACAAAAGAACTTTTGAATTTGACTATTATTATTAATTATAAATATGAATAATGATAAAGATATTAATAGTGGTGGTAATAATAATAGAGTAGGTAATAATAACAACAATATATTTTCTAATATTGCTTCAAGGACGAAGTTTTTTAGGGAGGGTGTGTACCGATACCCGAATTTTAGCTTTGTGAATACAGTTTTAATTTGGGCCTGAATTCGCTCCCATCGACTTTTATTTATTCTATTTTGTTTTTTTTGGCATATTTTTATCATACAACTTTCTTGCTTAAAGATCTAGGAGGAACATTGTTACTGGAACTACGTCAATGCTATATCAGTCTCTCTTAAAATAGCTACTCGGTCTCCATGGTTATACGTGTTATTAATGAAAATACGTCGCTATCGATTTCAACACTCTTCTGAACGTCTAACGCTATTCTCTTTTTGACAACAAACGCCAGATAATAGTATTCATACATTTCCTTATATACGGTCAAATTATGTTTCTAACCGCCATTTTGTCATTCTGTGATTATGTTTATTGCTCCTTTTGCATGGATAACCTTTTACACCATCAAAACTACGCGATCGAATTCCGTTACCACTGTTCCTGATTCGAAATAGGGGAAATATTTGTTTTATAAATGCTTTTAAATTTTAAAATGAAATGAATATCATAATTGTTTACATATAAATATACTGTTTGAAGTTGAAATAGTTTTAATAGATTCATATTTTAAAAGTATTCATTCTTTTATTATGCACCCTAATTTAATTTATTTGTTTGAAAATGGTCGGTCAAATTGATTTAATAACTTTACAGTTTGACCTAAGTAACAGATCCGCCACTGAATTGCTCTAGCTTTACCGATATAAAACCACAAAAAACGTAACAATCTTTTGGCAAGATTTGGGCCTAGCATCCAGTTCAAAGCATTTCTAAATCTCGAAAAAAAACTCAACAGAAATGATAAAGAATCTTTCGCTATTTTTTCGGCTTTCAAGCTAAATTTCACATAAATGTTCATGACTTTTTAACAAATTCCTAGGTATATGTCGGGATGTGATTGTGTCGCGCCCGCCTTCCCTTATACAAGCGCGGACTTTAGAAACTCGAAATTCAGACCTATCTTAAAGTTAAGGATATTATCTCAGTAAGTCACTTCTTTTTATTTTTGGTTCTTTTTAAATTAACTATTTTGAACTTTGTAATTTAATGTGTTGTCTTGATCGAAACATAGAAACTTAGAAGCGTTGGAATGAAATTTAATGCGTTGTCTTGATCCAAACACAGAAACTTAGAAACTTTAAAGCTAAATAACTGTTTAGATACAAATTAACTTAAGACATTTCAACTCATTAACAATCTAAACTATAAACAATAATTTAGTATAAAGCGATCCCGATGCACTACTGTGGGGATATCTGAAATAGCTTTACCAGAGGAATTTTCTTGTTAGATCTCCCGTGCACATGACACACTTTGCCCAGCAAATGGAGAAAGCTAATTCGGGTTATCAATAAGGAGGAACAATGTTTACCTAGGTTAACCACCAAACTTGACTTGTTACGACTGCCACTTGAAGCAAAGCAGTGGCAAAGAGCCACTGAACTGAATCTTCCCACAGCAAATTACAAGTTACTTGAGCAGCTGTCTTACTCACCTTAAGAAAGTATTGATAACTAACCATATGTGTTCAGATATGATCTTATCCGCCACAAAAGTCAGCTAATCTACAAATCTACTAATTTTCAAAATATTTTTTTCCAAAAAAAGTGCAATTGTTTTCTGCACTTATGGATTGGCAAAACACAAGGGAGACTTCCCTTGGGAGTTCGGAATAAAGCGGACAGCTACATTTAGTGACATAGTGGCATACCGGAGTTGTTATGTTTCTAGTTTTCATTGTTGAGATTTTTTTATCGCAAATGGCACTGCTAAGCAGTAGTGTAGCATAGGATACGTGGTTCTGTTAAAAATGATGTAATTAAATAAGGCTTAAAGTCTTAACATGACATTTTAATTGTTTGTTAAGAGTTCATTTTATTAATAATTTTTAAAAGTACACCGTATAAATCAAATTTATTAATGATACATACAAGATGATCATTCAATTTGTATTTCCTCTTCAAATTCATCTTAGATATTTTGGCTAAAACTCTAACCATGTATTCACTAATCTCAGGGTTGTACAAATCCTTATTATTATACTGTGAACAGTCACCCTTTTGTATCATATTTATCATTGGTTCTGTGTAATTATTGCACATTGTATTGATAGACTTTAAATATATTATAAAAAGTTGTGGGATCTATATTCTTGGAGGAGTTATGCTTCACTGTAAATCGCTGAAAGTTTGACCACCCAGGACCAAGCTATCTGAAGCGATTTTGACAAAAAAAACGAAGTCCTATATAGATCAAGAAAAGGATCGATGTCGCTCCTCGTCGCTCTAAGGCTGGCCAGACATTAATTATGGCCGGTTGCCGTTCACGGTGTTAACGCATCCGGTGTTTGGCATTTCATGACAAGGCGTGTTTCTCATCAGTTGGTCTTTGTCTGATACAGATTTACTAGTGAACACTATGAATATAAATGGACTTCACAATAAACATTGTTAAATTACCAGTTTAATGCATTTGAAAGGGTAGAAAAGCAGCGCTGAAGCATAGCTTTAGCGTTGCCTTTTGACTAACACAGTGAATTGCAACCGGCCAATGAAACCGCGAAGAGTAACTGTTGTCCAAATACAAAATTAATTTACGTCACTTTCCTTTTCATCAGTGTAATTAGTTTTATGTATGTTTTGCCGTTTTTTTTTGTCAGTTTTAGCATCGAATATTGTTATTACTTTATGAAACGGGGGGGGGGGGGGGGGG
>LQRL01084832.1:35758-47681 GCA_001703475.1 Hydroides elegans
GCTGTGGTTTAATATAAAGACACGCACAGGAATTATTTAGACGCGTCTCTTCATAAGTTTGATTTCAACCTTGAATTAATCAATCGATACTTCAAATGCTTAGGTCAGAGAAGGCATGTGCACACATTCGATTCCGAGCTCTGGCCAGGAGTTAAGGGCTTAACTAAGCACTTACCTCATTTCATTATCACATCGAAAAGATCAGCCTTTGAAAGACTATTCCTAACAATATGAAGCCATGGATATGAAGCCATGTGGATTGTTTTTTATTATATTTTTTTTTATTATAGTTTTTTATCATTATTTTTTTTTATTACGTGTGTAGAATGATGCCTATGGTGTACCTTTACAAATTGTTGCACGAAAAGCTCTAAATATTTATCGTCCTTATCCTAAAATCGAAAGGCGAAACTAACTAGACCTACCTAATGTCTTCCTTATTTAATATTCAATATTTATTGCCCTTCTCACAGCAAAAGGAAGGCGTTCGAATCCTGCTCCTAATCTGGGACGAGCTCACCTCGATCAAATTCTTCCCGGGCGTCATGGAAACGCACGACGAGAAGACGGAGGCGTTCTTCAAAGGAACGGGCGTCCACGTGGTTCTCGCACATCGTAATGACGACGACGCGGAACCGATAAGGCAGACGGCCTATGGGGTCTTTTACAGGTTTGTGTGTGTGTGTGTGTGTGTGTGTGTGTGTTTTATATTAAAATAGAATGTTGCTGCAACAAATAGAGTCGCGCATGCGGCGCAATAGATAAACTATGAATTTGATACTTGTATAGCATGATGCCGTGAATTTATAATTAATTTTGACGGCTTCAGCGCAACGGATAAAGCGCTGTAGAAGCTCTAACCATAAAACTTACATATATATCAAGGGTAAGCCGAGTAAGAGAATTACAGTATTTGTGCTAGTTTTGCTGTAACGATGATGATTATAGATAGAAGTTTATACCATATGCATGTTTTTATGTATAAACATATACTAAAACTGAACCACATACATTTGCAGCCACCACCAGAAAACCATCATAACGGACGCTGCCCCTAGCAACGACACCGGTAACCAAGAGCAACCACGTCGCCTAGTAGCGTTCGTCGGCGGCCTAGACGTGCAAAAGGGTCGCTTCGACACTCCCTCCCACCAGCTCTTTAGTTCGTTGAATAAGGAGCATAAGCATGATTTCCATCAGAGCTCGTTTGATACCGAGGTCAAGTATGGACCGAGGCTACCGTGGCATGATATACATTGCAAGGTGAGGGCTGCTCATGAAATGATTGATTTATTTTTTTTTCGTTTTTGTCTTTTTTTCATAATTCTACATTTTTGAACAATCATAAACCGCCTGTTCTTACTAAACTTGTATCCAGACTTTGATACTCTACATAATTCTATTTTGTAAAACAACTTTTACCTAGATGTATCTATTTATATTGAATTCATTTTGTCAATTGTCGTCCATTTCAGATTTACGATCGACAAAATAGGATATGTCCTTCCAAAATCTGTGGCCTGTGTCAATGAAATGCCAGTGTTTTGATCCATTGTAATCTTATGTCAAGCTAATTTCGCTAAAATGGTAGTCTTTCTACTAATTTCATTATTTCAATTTTCAACAAAAAAAAAAACATTTAATATTTCTTCCCTCAACAGGTTGAAGGTCCTGCAGCTTACGACGTGGCCTTGAACTTTGAGGAGCGATGGCGACGCGAGGCTCCGTCGAAACTCAAGGACAAACTGATGACCTTTAACAAAGGGGTCAAGGACGGTGTGGATGTGGATTTGAACGCAAAGGCTGATGGGGGAGATGGGTGGCAATGCCAGCTCTATAGGTATGGGATATAAGAATTGGAGATGTCAATGTATAATATATAGGAGTACGATGGGTGAACTATAGGGTGCACTATATGAGACTGGACGGGGAAAGGGAAGTTCAGCCGGAACTCAAGAACAAACTGATGACCTTTGACAAAGGAGTAAAGGACGGTGTGGATGTGGATTCAAACGCGAAGGCTGGTGATGGGGGAGATGGGTGGCAGTGCCAGGTGTATAGGTAAGGAATATAAGAATCGGATCTAACAATAGATGACCAGGGGATATTCATGTATAGTAGTTCAAGAGTACAAAAGGCAACAACGATGAATTATTAGGTGTTCTATATAAGAGCGAAAGGGGAAGGGAAGCTCCGTCGAAACTTAAGGACAAACTTGTGACCTTTCGAATAAGAGCCAATGACTCTGTGGATGTAGGTGCGGAGGTGGGAGGAGAAGGATGGCAGTGTCAGCTTTATAGGTATGGCATATAAGAATGAGATCTATAAACAAATGACCCAGAGATATCAACATATAGTACAGTATATAACATACCAACGGGCGAGGTCGATGAGTTATTGTATGTGCTTGATACGAGCGAAAAGGGAATTCAATAGGGGAAGGGAAGCTCCGTCGAAACTCAAGGACAAACTGATGACCTTTGGCGGCGACAAAGAGGACAAAGGAGACAGTGTGTATGTGTGAAAGGAGGTCGGTGGTGGTGGAGAAGAAGGCATTAAGGAGTGAATTAATTAATTAAATCAGTATAAAAAGGGTGGGGAAAGTGTACATTTATGAGTGAGGTTAAAGCGGAGGGTCAAGGTGTTTACATTTTTAAGACATTGAATACAGTAACTATAAAATTCCATACAACTTGCTTTATCTGGTTTCATTTCATATCAATCTCATTCATCTCATTAGAATTAGTTGTCCTATATATAACCCCAGTTCATACCCATTCATTTTTTTTACAGGTCCATAACTGATGACTCAGCAGATTTCGACTCTGACCGTCGATCGGGATTGACGATGGTTGCTAATCATTTGACTGACAATAGTATTTATCGCGCCTATGTACATCATATAAGGACCGCACAAAAGTGAGTAATGTTTCTATAAAATAGAATTTTATCACACAGAAATTGATACTTTCTGTTTTGTGTGTGTTAAATTATGTTTTATCTTTAAAACCAACGAATATACGAAAACTGCAAACACTCATCGTCGGAAAGAACACCTAGAAAACATCACATAATCAATGAAAATTTTAAAGACTATGGATCTTCCAAAATAACAATTCACAAAATCCTGAACATATATCCCGCCTAATTTTGTGTTTATTATCCTCAATCTTGTTCTTGAACTTCAATGCCAGACAGCAAATAAGATAATGAATATAGTTGAAGCGGCGACCATCAGCCCTGGACCCATATTCTCCGCTTTAACCTTAATCTTAAACTTACCATTTTTTCTATTCTTTTGCATTGGTTGTAAGGGTAAGCTTAAGCTTAAGTGTGGCCGCGAATATGGGTCCTGGGCCCATATGCATGAAAAATCTTACATGTCTGAGTGCACTTACATTCTTAGTCTGTAGGTTAAATATTAATTCATGGATAGATTAATGTAATCAAACACAAAATATTATAATTTTCAAAGTGAGTTTAAGCTATTCAGCGTATTTCAATAGGCAAATCGATGTATTAACAGAGATATCGGTGTCGAACTTGGAATGTTAGTGCACTCAGACATGTAAGATTTTTTATGCATATGTGCCCACTGGTTTCTACATATAGGTTCATCTACATTGAGTCACAATTCTTCCTGGGCTCCGCCTACGCCTGGTCACATGACATCCACGTGCGCGCTCCAAATATCGTTGCCATGGAGATCGCATGTCGTATCGAAGACAAAATAAAGGCGGGAGAGCGCTTTTGTGTTTATATTGTGTTGCCCATGTGGCCAGAGGGCAATCCAGAAGGAAAAGTAGTGCAGGAGATGTTGCGATGGCAGTATAACACGGTGGACATGATGTATAAACGCGTGGGTATGAATGATTTTTTACACGCCTTGTTTATACGCACCTAAACGGATATCAATACTTTTCAATTAATTTTAACCCTTTCCAAAATGAACAGTGGTTATATTTTGTAAATTATAAAAAAATCGAATCAATATTTTGTCGAGTTGACCAATGAATTTTGGGGAGTTGACCAACGCTTTTTGGCGAATTCACCAAAATTTGAGTTTTTTTGCATCCAGTCATTCTATGATAAATTAAATCATGCCCATGTCTCACCGTTGATTCAAAACAGCTCTTCTATCCACATTTCGATTAATTGTTTTAATTGTTTAATTGTTTACATTAAATTCCTCAGCCAAGGCGATTTCTGACAAAGGCCTTGACGCCCACCCGCGCGACTATCTGTGTCTGTTTTGTCTGGGCACAAGAGAGGAAGAAGAAGTGCCGGATTTTATAAAGCAGCCCAAAAAGGGATCCAAGAATGAAAGACTGCATGAGAAGCGCCGCTTTATGGTAAATTGGTATTAAGTCGTTCCTATGATTGGTCCGGCACTTGCTTAACTTTCACACAAAAGAACGAACCATATATCTTTATTCTTCACGCTTTACACGAAAGAAATCTTACTAAATAAGTCATCGAGATATACACATGCCAAAATGAAAGGTTTTAAAATATTTTTCATGAACAAACCTCAACTAGTATATCGTGTGTATATCTTATGGGAAACTCAAATAGCTAAGTTGACGCTAAGGGAAAAGCTTATAATGTGGCAAGGCTCTTGGCACTATGAACAAATAGATTAAATCGATTTCTACGTGGATTCGAACGCGAATTCGTAAATACAGGTAAATACAATTAAATCTTCTTTCATTTCTCGACAGATCTACGTGCATTCGAAGATGATGCTAGTAGACGACTCGCATATTATTGTTGGGTCGGCGAATTTCAACGAGCGCTCCATCAGCGGAACACGTGACAGCGAAATCGCGTTGGGGGCATATCAGGCAAGGGTGTTTTCTTTTTTGTCTATAACTTGTTAAGGGTAATCTTTCTTCAAGCTACAAAATCCACTGACGGTCTGATCACATGTACTTTTATATAAGGAAACATGCCTTTTTCTATGCTTGTCCAATCATGTTTTGCTTCAATGCAACACAATATAGATTTCGTAACAATTAGGCTATACATTGTATATTTAATCAAAAATAAAGTATTAAGTGTACACAAATACCTCTCCTATTTAAATCTAACTTGTAATTTGTTATCAATGTAAATAGTTCTCATTTGTAGGATAACCACGTGTACAGCAACGGTTCTCTTCCACGTGGCGGCGTGCACGGATTCCGCAAAGCATTGTGGGTAGAGCATCTTCAGGACATGGATCCTGTGTTTGATATTCATATATAATACAAAAGTGACATCAGTCATCTTT
Source organism: Hydroides elegans (assembly GCA_001703475.1). Lineage (NCBI taxonomy): Eukaryota > Metazoa > Annelida > Polychaeta > Sabellida > Serpulidae > Hydroides > Hydroides elegans. The sequence continues at coordinate 41,031 of LQRL01084832.1, forward strand.
TCATTTGTAGGATAACCACGTGTACAGCAATGGCTCTCTCCCACGTGGCGGCGTGCACGGATTCCGCAAAGCATTGTGGGCCGAGCACTTGCATGAAATGGATCCCATATTTGATGATCCCAGTAGCATAGAGTGTGTACGAAAGGTATAAGGACTATATATCGTCAGATTTTTTGGCGTAGTGACGAACTGACAATTTTGTTTTCCTCGAAATTTTCTAAACATCAAATTTGAACACTGTGGGGTATAGGATGTTCGACTTCGAATTTGATGTTTAAAAAGAATCTTAAAACAACATAGTTATTTGCCATTACGCTGCCATATATTCATTGATAAAATATAAAAAAAACTATTGTGATTGACGATTATGAAATGGGCATTTTGTAAATCGAGTGCGAAAACTTTAAATTATACATTAATAGAATTGTTATTTACAATAATTGTTATTAGAACTATCATAATTTCATTGATTTTGTTATCTATAAACTTACTAGCGATCGAGATCATGATTGAAAAGGAAATAAAAATCAAATAAATGAATATAAGTCAAACTACACATGTGTATATGGCGCAGGTAAATGAAATCGCAGACAAAAACTGGGAGATCTACTCAGCTAAGAAAACCAAGGACACACAAGGTCATTTGATGACCTATCCGCTCCATATCAAGAAGAATGGTATGTTTGTTTTTGTTTTTATCATAATGAAGAAGATTGGTAAGTTGGTTTCATGATATTTATCGATAATCGTTTCAAAAATTTTCTGAATCATCAATGAAACATTTGCAAAATAGTGTGGATGTTATATGATCATTTCATATGTTCAGTGTATTCTTGTTGGGCCATAGGTTACGCTTTCAAATAAAATATATTTTTTATCAAGATAATAGAAATAACATCTCTTTAGGGCAATATCAAATATACATTTGGTCGGTCGATAGTTTCCTTACAATACCGTTATGATTCACTATTAAATTTTGTTAAATTCATTTAGTTTACAGTCCCTTTGTATTCACGATCCATTATTTTCGATAATGGACAGTAAACTAAGTTGGCCAAAGAATTTAGTCAACTCCTTAAAACAGTATACCGCGCAATATTTTAATTGATGGACTGACCACAGGCGCGGATTTAGAGGGGGGCGCACCCGGCGCACGCCCCCCCCTGTTCGCTCTTATATGTAAGACAAAAAAATAAATTTGCGCCCCCCGGTTCAGCCTGATAATTTATACAGTTGCGCCCCAAGGTTCAAAATTTTCTGGATCCGCGCCTGGACCATGTACATTATTCTATACATATACGATCGATTTCGTTTTGCTTTCTTTAGGTAAAGTTCAACCGCTAGATGGCGATGAAACCTTTCCGGACACGAACGCACCTGTTGTCGGCAAGGAATCCGGAATCCTTGCCGATAAACTAACCACGTGACCGACCAGGGAAATGAGATGCTTTTATATATAACTTGGTCTACAGGAAAACTATTTTTTAAATCATAATTATAATTTATTTGCTCAGTATCATATCACATGAGTATTTGCAAGTCATCTATTTGTATATTATGATAATTTTTTTTATGGCACAAATTTATATATATGCTCGAAATATACAAATCACGCTGTTACTCAACGATTATAATTTGATTCACTGGAGATAATACTATAGGTGTGATCAATGTATGCAAAATGGGGTTATTCATTTTAAGATTTGTTGATGAGGATATATCCATATTATGTATTCGTGATAATTATTATAATATTTTGCATGGAAGTTACACATATTTTAATTAGTTGCATTTAATTGCTTGCATTTTTATATAGTCTATGTTATTTTGGAATCATGTACATAAAATGTTCATTAATTTGTGGAATTTAATAATCAAAACAAAATACTCTCCTAAAACTAATATCTATTTTTTTTCATTGTTGTTATATATATCAGCTTTGTGTCAATAATAAGGCCGAAAACCTTGTCAATATTCTTGCAAATATTTGGAAAAATGACGCCTTTTGATAGTAAACTCCAAAGCTCACAATCTTGTTATTGTTCATGAATGCAAAATTGTATATTTTATTTCTCATTTGTGCCATAGTTATGTGATATGTTTTTATTTTATTGTTACCAAAGCTACTTGCCATTTTGTTTTTGCAAATTGTGATGTATTATTGAGTCAGTTTATCGTTGCGTCGAAAATGTGATATTCGTAGCATATTCAGGAAATACTCTGCAGGCATATGGTATAGAAATACTCAGTTATGTTTCTAAAAGTCAAAAGACCATTGTCATAAAAGGTGCGATGCTTTGTCACTCATTTCTATGAAGGAAATTCATAACTATGTCCAAACATCAACGTTCAAATGATATAAAAGTGCATGTATTGTTTTGCTGTTGCATGGTCAATACCGTATACAAGTAACAACACATTCGTGCAGTTCGATAAAATTTTGAAGAAAACACTTTGTAGTTCCTTATCATCTTCAGTATCCATTCACCATCAATTCACATATTGTAAGGATCTTTCCTTCACCAGGAATCAAAATGCTTAAATACCTGTGATATAGAATTATGGTATTTGTGTTAAAATATGAAAACATATATCAAATATGGTAAAAGGAAGAATAAAACCGCGGCTATGATGACGGTTAATTTTTTTTTTACAGTTTATTTCTCAAAACGATATTTTGCAAAAAATACGAGATCAGTCCCAAACTTCCAAAAAATAATAATTTCCATTCTTAAAAATATCAAGTTTCTTTTTTAACCATTATGTATCAAATCAAACAAAAGTTAATCTGTATCTCATTTGAAGATGATAAAAATTATACTACCTTCCACTGAGAACGGTACCACACGTAAGCTCAATCGTAGCCCCAGCTGCGCCAACGAAAACTACGCAAATCTGTCTGTCCGTCGATGTCACTGGATTCGGGTTGTCAGAGCCAACGTAGATCTCAAAATCGCTCAGGCGAGATCCTTCAAAATGTGTTGTAAATATGGAGAAATATGCAAGAGACTTTCCAGACTTTGTATATCAATTATATGAAACTGAAACTCTTAAGGCGCGTTCACCCGAAACATACAGAAAAAAGCTCAAAGCGGGTATGGTATCGCATAATTCAAACATACACATTACGCGCTTTTTTCCAAGTGAAGTTGGCATAAAACATAACAGATACGCTTTGAGCTTTATTTGATCTGTTTTGGGTCAACGCTCCTTCAGGCCGCGATTATGTTCAAGCAAAAACACGTTATTTTTCAAGCGACCTGTTTTCTTCTGGACTGGTGCTATATTTTCTATTACAAGCTTGGCTTACAAATCACAATGTAACCATTCTTTAAAATAGAAACCTTTTCGACTTTACTTTAATTAAAACGCAGCTTAATATGGATTAAATTGCATTTCATAGTTGAGGAACAAGTTCGTAGCATAAGTTATTTCTAACTATACCCATACTATAATAAAGGCAAAAACACACTCACCACAACAGTCACCTCTATTCACAATCTCAACACCCGCGACCAACTTCGATTCACCGAAATCAACCGTCAACCATGGGTCAGTAGTTCCCTCTAGATCGGCAATGGTCGAGGCACAACCATGGATGTAATAACTGGATGTATCACCATCAACGGCAAAGTAGCCGGGCCCGTCACCGTGCTCACTTGACATGAGAACGGACTGGAGTAGGGCGATGTTGTGTGTAGCTGAAAGAGAAACGCAAAACCTAGATCGGTTATTGTCGAGGTACAACCATCGGAATAATGACTTGAAGTAGATCCGTCTACGGCAAAGTGGCCGGGACCATCCCCGTGTTCGCTTGACATGGTGACGGGCTGGAGTAGAGCAATGTTGTTTGTAGCTGGAAAAGGGGAAGTATATGAACTGTTTTGGAGCCATACTAAATCCAACGGGTGATAAATAGTTTTTTTTTCAACTGTCATTGCCAATTAATTGTATATATTGGCAATCAATCATATTATGAGGTGATAAACACTTAGTTACTATTCATTTCATTATATAAGTTAGGATGATACTTTTATTCATCCATACTGTACTCATCTTGCAAGCTTGGCTTCTTATTTACAATAAAATGAAATATAAAAGGTCCAAATCAATATTTCCTTATAAACATATATAATATGAATAAATTGGTATGGTCTGGTGATAACACAGCATAAATGTTCACATATTATATATACACCGTGTATAAAATGTTGACAACATTTAAACGAAAACAATGTTTCAGAAAAAGACCTAATGCGTCTAGATACATTAATTATGGGTTCATATGTGTTGCATTTAACTGTATGTGTTGGAAATAAATTTTATCATGAAAATGCAAGGTCGAAATAGAAATGTCATTATATTAAATATGATGCCATTTAATTCATGTACATTGTGCTCACCATAACTTCTTGTTAACAATACAATGAAATATAAAATGTCAAACTCAAATTCTTATTCGATACTTTATAATGAAAACATTTATTCTTTCACTTTTCGTATATATATTCTTTGAAACTTTTCTCACCATGGCAACTGTATGCATAGAAACCGTCAACGCATATTTCGTCATTTTGACAAGCGACGCCAATACAATCGTCGAATCTGTTGTCATCTAAAATGAATAAATGCGCGTTCACCCGAAACAACCCAAAACAGCTCGAAAGTGTGATTGTTTTGTTTTTCATACCAATTTCACCTCAAGAAAAAAAACGCGTAATTCGAACAAACAAATTACGCGCTTTTTTCTTGCGGTGAAATTGGTATAAAAACATAGCAAAATGCTTTCGAGCTTTTTGGGGGCTGTTTCAGGTAAATACGCTTAAAGATGCAAGAAAAAAAACAAGCAATTATCCTGTCAGTCAGTGCCTCTTAACTCGTTTTTATAGGTATTTCGAGAGTTGATGCCCCCGTGTAACATGATAATGGTAACATGAAGTCATATGTTAACATGGAGTCATATGTCTTAAGTCGTAATAAGCAGTGAAAAGCGCGCTAATAAAACATAGCAGTTTTCCTTTTATATTCATGCAAATAGTGAACACTCCTTTTACCTTTATTATGAATGACAATGAATTCTTATGTATAATGTTAATATTAACCTGTTTTGTTTATAATAAAAAGAAAACGTGTTGACAATCAACAACGAATATGAAATGGAACTGACATGCACTTTTACTCGAAAAGTCAATATTGGCAACGTGTTTATAAAACAAATATCAAATTAAGGTTTAATTGCATGATTATAACATTTTATGCTTCTTACCTAGTGATGAAAGTCGAACAAAAATATCGCTGTAACGATGTACGTTTACAGAATTCCCGGTAAAATCAGAATTATAACAAAACGTACAGTAATCCAAATCCATACCAACTGCCGTACAATTGTCACGGAGAGAACAATGATCAAAGCAATAGCTCAAATCAATAATGTGTTCCACTTCTTGGTTTTGACCAAAAATACAATGATCTAAAATCATTCGTGATTTATATAGTTCTTCTGAGAATTCTTCAAGCGATGACATCTTAAAATATCGCTCATTCTGCTCAATGCAAAGTACATAGCATCGAATCATAGACATTACAGTTAAGATATAGAAGCTATCCAAACTCTTAATGAAATGCATGCTTGCTGATTGAATTGCTTAATTCAGAGTATGCTGTTCAATTCGAGATTTATTCGAATTGTACTTTAATTAATTTCTAAAAAAAAAATCATCCTACGTAAGTTTTGCATCCAAGGTTATCCTAGTCTAGAAATCTGTTAACCTGATTTAATTTTGAAATAGTGTTATGGTAATCTGTAATGTTTTGAAAACGTTATCGTATTCATGTGATAACTATAAAATATATTCCAATAATATATTATAAAAATATTTCCAATTCCAATTTAGTGACTGCACCCTGACTGATATAAATTAATATTTCTGATATTGGACTTCGGTCACAAAATCAATAAAATGCATTAAGCTCATCTTACAGAATCAATATGGTTGCTTACATTATCTTAACTTACTAATTAATCAATCAATCTTTAGAAAAAAAGAGTGAATTGCTCAAACTGTATATATGTTTCCAATTTGTTTGAATTAGATTTCATTATATTCATCATGTGGTTTTACAATTTTAACTTATTGTATTGATTGATTATCCAATATTTAAATCTATGATGATGTCATTGTCCTTAATGGAAATCTATTTATCTTAGCTAAATAGAAAAAAATCATAGCTTGGTATCCTAAGGAAATTCAATTATATATTTTTTTACAGTTGTTTGACTTATAATCATATAGAGTCTAGATATTGCCTTTTACATTATATACTGAATTTAGGAATCAGTTAAACACCTATAAATTGATATTCTAAGAATTGACTAATACATTGTGCTATCTACTGATTATGAAACTCAACCTGAATACTCTTGCTGTGTTTGATTTGATAAACAGTGTATTGACAAATATTACAAACATTATATAACGTTAGAAAACTAAATAAAATATCCAACACATAATCGCTCTTATAAGATTATCTTCTTTAAACCATAATAGAATCATTTATTAAAAAGCGGGTCACAAAATGAATGATTTCAAACTTAACCTCTGTGATTGAGCAAGTTAAAATGCTCATACAATTATGAAATTTCGTGACAAT
>LQRL01084849.1:0-10531 GCA_001703475.1 Hydroides elegans
CATTTCGGAGCTTAGCGTGAGGGACGGATGGACGACCCGGCAGAGGCAAATCCATCAAGGTGACCAGTCTCCAGTCAGTTTCGAATTCCCTGATTTTTTTCACTGATATTACCTGATCCAAGATTGATACTGACCCGAGCTAAGATGGTTCTAACAAAACAAAACATGCCTATAATTAGTTCATATCCGAGCGCCGGCGATGACACAACTATTATTTGTATAGTGTGTTGGTGGTGGTAAGCGAGCGCCGAAGGCGCGAGCAAAATTTTTGAATAATCGATTTTATACAATATTATAAACTGTATTTTTTTATGAAAATATTAATAAAAATCTTGCTTTTGTCCAAAAAAAAGGTTTAAAAGGTTTTAAAAGGTTTTTTTTTTTGAAAAAAAAAGGTTCGCTTGAAAAAAAAAGGTTTTAAAAGGTTTAAAAGGCTTAAAAGGTTCCGCTGGGAAGCCTGTATATGGATTATGTTGTTTGGCTTGTGTATGATTTTTACGATTTTTTTAATGAACCATAAGCCATTCGGGGCATATTTATGTATATGACGTTATTTTGTCCGGAATAGTATGTGATGTTTTTCTTTATACTAAAATCACCCAATCCAGTCTTTCTTGATCCAATCCGTTTCTCATATGTGACAGTCATAAAAAAAAAATACTTATAGCGCATCGACTGATGTACTAGGCCGGCTAATGGAACGTGATCCCCTTGGGGCTTCCATTTCTTTCATTTTTGATAGCTTGGCTGATGTAATGGAATCATAAATGCGGTTAAATGTATGTAATGTATTTTCTTTTATTTATTTTTATGACTATCGATGCATCAGTTTGATGTTATATAAGTTTAGACGGAATATTCAGTTTAAATAGAAAAGTTCAATTCATAAACAAATTTATTTTTGGAAATAATGTTATGCCAACAAAGCATCCTCTGAGTGTTTCAAATATCCATGTTTGATAATACATGTGGCGGGGTAATAAATATCCACGAATAAAAAGTTATGTTTCGAACGAATTTAACTTTTTAAGTATCAAGGGTGTATAATTCTGCTGGAAATGCATGAATGGTTATAGGCTATAGGAACTGTGAAATCTATGTATATATCGTTCTTGTCTGCGAAACCTGAACATATAAAACCTATCATACTTTTCAAGTGGATGTTTAATATACATGTGATTCATTCTTCCAATTAACTAAATGCATTTTCACAAATGATATTTTTCCAACCGCACTTCAAATTTTTCATGTCTTTTATGCATTATAGGAAATATGGCAGATGTTTAGGTTGCCGTATAACTTACTATTCTTTCTCTTTCCTCTTCAATATTTCCAATCAAATTGCCGAATTCCTTCAGTGACTGCTCTGTAAACAAATAGTGAAAGCACATTTTATAAGCACATTAAAAAGAGTAATCAGTATCCAATTTTAACATAATGCGCTCTCAGAAATTCAGTGTCTATTTTAACGGACCTTTCTTTTGAGTATGGTTTTAAAAATTAAGGTTGACTTGATAATCTCATTTTTACAATCCATACAAATTTATTTCATGCTATGACGGGCAATGTTCACAACTTTTGGTTGCACCGAAAAATCCGGATTAAGATGTTATAATTGAAAGTTCAAACAAAAGCAACCTACCGATAACTTTTTCATCTTCAGTTTGTTCAATGCCGATGCATTCGAATTTGAAATTTTTCAAATTGTGTGAAAAACTCTTCTGAGCTTTCGATAAATCTGAAAACAAATGCAGAAAATAATTGAGGTTTCATGAAACATGCGTGGATATTTCTCCTGAACATACTGTTTTACTTATAAAGTGTTTCCTTGTTGACCGAACACACGAAACCCAACAACTTCAAATGCATCTTCTCAAAAAACTTTCTTGATATGCACCATTTTTGGGATACTACACGTCATTGTTTAACGCCATTAATTATATTAGAAGGAAGCATTGAAATGTTGGTATGTGATGCCACATTCTACGGTACGGTGTTGACTTAAATCGGTGAAGTTTTGAGATGTCGGCCTCCGACCTGCTGGCTTTAGCTGCTGGCCGGAAGTTCATTCAACAACTGAATGTGTCCGGATGAAAGGACTTCTTATTCACCAGTGTACGGACGAACGGCACCAAGAGTCCACCTGCATACCCTCTTACCAAGATCTGGACACTTTGACTCCAAGCAAAAATACACTTCTCTCCCGTTATCGGTACGGAACACTTTTGTTAGAAAGATGATATTGACTTGAGGATTCTATGGAGCATAGGGAAATACATATATACCATTCTTACTCGAGGAATCGATCATTGGACGAAACTGACTTCCCCCATTGGACTTGAAAAGCGTGGGTTCCTTTACTGTAGAAGTGTAGTGCAGGACTGGTCAGACGAATGACTTGTCGGCAAGTTCTCGGGGCTGACGCGGCTTCGTTGAATGGGAGCATAATGCTGATTTTGTCTATAACTACTTTAGTACATCTACATCTATCCGTTTACTAGGCAAAACCGGAAGGCGTCGCGGCGAGGGTATGCGTCGTGCGGAGTGCTACTAAAATTGTTCGGTGCTGTGCAGGTTACTAAAATCACTTGATAAAATATGTAAGAGTGCAGTTTGTGACTAAAAACAGGGTAAATGACATCTAGATGAGTGTTAGCAGTTGCGTTTTGAACAGCTCTGTGTTCTTTTGAGACGTCACCGCGATCGGAAGGCTGTTCCACTCAGTGATAGTCCTAAGCATGAAGCTGTATTTATAGACATTGCAGTAATATGTGTATTTCAGTTAAGCAGTGCAAGTGAATGCACTTAACACTGTCTATACATTTCAGAATATGTATGCGTGAACTTTAGAGTTATGACATGTAACTGGAATTCTTTTAAATATCGTAATGAGTTATGTTTTTTTTTAAGCGACAGAAACTTCCAAAAGGCACTTCAATATATGCAGAGTTTTCAATGAGAGGCATGATAGATGGACAAACCATCTTAGATCTATGGCTGTGGAAGAAAAATCAAGTATATATGGCCCTTTCGTTTACCATTACGAGGGAAGCTATGTGTATATTTACCTATGTACAAATAGGTATAATTTTAACAAGGAAGTATTTGTGAAACACGATAAGGCCCCAACCGCCCCCAAAGTCGAAGGGGTATGGGTTTTTGAGTATTTTAAATATATTTTCTATGAAAACCGCTATTTTGGCAATTTGACAACTTCCGGTCGGGTGTATTTGACCGAAATGGTCAAAAGGCACATCTACGGACCAAGACCTTTCATTTGAGCCCATAACCAAGTCTCTATGACCTTCCGTTCAAAAGTTCTAGCCCGTACACGCTCAAGTCTTGAAAAACTGCTATTTTGGGCTATTTGGCCAATTTGACCACTTACGGTAGGGTGTTTTTGACCGAAATGGTCAAAAGGCACATCTACGAACCAAGACCTTTCATTTGAGCCTATAACCAAGTCTCTATGACCTTCCATTCAAAAGTTCTAGCCCGTACAAGCTAAAGTCTTGAAAAAACACTATTTTGGGCTATTTTGGCCAATTTGACCACTTCCGGTGGGGTTGTTTTGACCGAAATGGTCAAAAGGCACATCTACGGACCAAGACCTTTCATTTGAGCTATAACCAAGTCTCTATGACCTTCCGTTCAAAAGTTCTAGCTCGTACAAGCTCAAGTCTTGAAAAATCGCTATTTTGGGCTATTTTGGCCAATTTGACCACTTCCGGTAGGGTGTTTTTGACCGAAATGGTCAAAAGGCACATCTACGGACCAAGACCTTTCATTTGAGCCTTAACCAAGTCTCTATGACTTTCCGTTCAAAAGTTCTAGCTCGTACAAGAAAGCGATGACAGACAGACAGACGGACGGACAGACAGACAGACGGACGGACACCCCAACTCTATAGGCCCCCAACTTTCGGGTTGGGGCCTAAAAATCAGATTTTGTATAGAATTATTCGAAATACGATATTTATGTTTTCAAAATATATTAATATGCACCTATATTATATTTTAAGTCGAAAATCATTGCGGTATCATAATCTATTTGAGAGATATTGAGCTTTAGATTCGTCTCATTTGTACATAGCGTCTCATTTGCACATAGGCTCCCTTGTAGATCATGGCTCGTCGATGACGATACAATTTATAGTTGGTACACAAATGGGTGATAAATGGGTGGACTGAAGGAAACGGCTCATTTCAAGCATCTTTAAGGCTATAATCATTATTGAATCATGGACTTTTAGGGATGTGGTAATATTGATGTTATTGATCATTCTACCCAATTTAGGAATGACAGCAGGACTCGAAAATCGATTTTTCGCGGATTTCGAACCTGGGCGCGAATGAATTTCGAGCCCGTGACACCACATAAAAATGCCTATTATTTTTGCCAACTTTACCTTTCAAATCTGAAAATATGCATCAATAAGCATATTGTGTAATAATCCAGTTGGACATGGTATATTTCCAACGTCAGACACTTACTTTTTGCAGCAGATATCAAATCTTTGCACTCGGAAATCAGCCCCTTGATTGCTTTGCTAGTCCTTTCGAGCTCTTTTTCATGGGCATGCAATTTCTCACGAAAGAATGGGCTATCCGTAAGACAGTTACTGAATTCGAGAGGTTGAAGACCCATTTTGTATGTTTGTTCAGATCGTTAAATTATCCATAATTTCACATTAAACTTTGATATCCAACAAGAAACCCTGCAACTTATTTACATTTTTGCGGAAATTGATATGGGCATGCGCAATGACTGACAGTTGCCGAAAACGGTATTTTCTATGACGAGAAGAAGAATTTCCCCAATATTTGGACGATTTTCCACGGCGTTAAAAGTTCGATTGCATGGGGCATTTTCTTTTTTAAGTAAACGAAATATTCATTTCAACTCATACGTTTATGTTAAATTTAGATGATAGTATACATTTAATTTTGAAACAGGCGATAAACCCTTATTAAAACTGATTAATTATTAATAATGCGCTTTTTGTTGAGTTACAATATCATTGGCCATTTTATTTAATGCTAATATAAATAAAACTATTTATATCAATCTTCACCTGCTGGTGTATATTTTTAAAACGTGAATTGATAAATTGATAATAATAAATGATAAGCTGATGGTAATCGTATATTTGAATAATTCAATCACAATTTAATGTTAACCCTTGTCATACTGATAGTCTCTAAAATGCATGAAGAATGATTATATTGGAATCTGTTCAGTATCTTTGAGAGATACATATCTATTTGGTAGATCTCATGCTTATTGAGAATCGTTGTCTTTAAGTATTTGTCAATTCATTATATTACGTGTCTGTGTCTATGTATAAATATCTCTTTTTTTTAATCTACAACGTGTAAATGAGATGTCAAAAGTGGATAAATTAGTCATGATATCACCAAATCAACTTATTTTTTAAAGTGTATTTTTAACTTATAGTTGTGGTTGACACAGACCATTTAATGCCAATACATAGTAATATATATATTTAATATATCTAACTCAACAGCAACGATTTTTGTTTTTGGAATTTTTTTATTTTCTTTTCACATTAAGTGTACACATACATGGGTTATACAAATTTTCGACATAATTTAATCAGTTCAAACATACAGAACATACAATAATTACTCAAATCATCAATTTTCTATTCAAAAGAATGTTTAAGAACATTATACAAAGTTTAGTACCTTTTCCATTTTATATGAAAACTACCTCTTGACTTATAATGATCGTCTGCTTTTATACGCTTATACAATTGAAAAAGAAAAACATTTATATTCAAGGGTTTACCCGAATTCTTTAAAAACCAGATGGTATATTTTATTATAACAAAAATATGGTTTACTGCTTTATCTCTTACTCCAAAAAGGTATTCACATTCACTGTATGTGATCTTAGACTCAGTGTGACTGTTGATGTAATCGATACTTTGTTTTATAAACCTTTTGACTGCCTCACATCTGAATAAATAATGAATGATTGAGTCTTCATTTTCACAGTTAACACATTTAGGGCTATCTACGAGCCCCCATTTAAATAGCTTTTGGTTTACATTTACAAAATTATGTATAATCTTATATTGGAACTCAACTAATCTAACTTCTTTACAACTCGCTCTAGCAAGAGATAAACTCTGGGAAAAAACTTTAGTTGGCACCCCAGTATTGTTTTGCCAATAGGCGATACTAGTAGGTTCTTTAGATAAATGTGTCACAAACTCGCTGTAGTATAGTTTAGACCGTCCACAGTTAAATGGTATGTTTGTATCGTTAAATGATAGAAAAATATTGCGTTCAAAGTCTATAACATCGCTATTATATTTAATTGAACTATACACAGTATTGTGTCTTCTTGCGTCCACAATTGCAGAAATAAGGCTATTGTATTTCATTATATCAATCGAAATACCGAATTTTTGGTGAAGGTCACTTAATGATAAAATTTTATTGTTCGAGTCTAAAAGATCTTGGATAAATATGATTCCTCTATTTTTCCATGTTTTCCAGAATATAGATTTTCCTTCTATGAGTATTTCTTTGTTATTCCAGATAATTTTGTAACTGTCAGGGTTTGGGTACATTTCTTTTAGAAAAATCATCATATTCTTATAGAATGTCGGTAAAAAATAGAGCGAATTACCATCGTAATTACAATGTTTAACGAAATCTAGACCACCGTATTTGTCGAAAAAAGTAATTGCAATAGAACACCATGGTTTTGAATTTGATATACGTGCTAACCATGCAAGGCGTAAGGCCTTAAATTGACTAACTATATCTGGGGCTTTGAGACCACCATTGTCGTATGAGGCTATTAGACTGCTATGCTTAACGCGTGGTGGGCTATCTTTCCACACAAACTTATTAATAATTGTTTGTGCTTCATGTAACATGTTGAGTGAGGTTTCAGTCATGGTCATTGAGTACACAAGATTACTTATGCCGATTGCTTTTGCAAGATTAATGCGTCCTAGAAGGGTGAGGTTTCGAAAAGACCATATATTAAATTTATTTTTCATTGCAGCAAGTTTTTTGACAAAATTTTCAGTAGTATTATTTGCAACATCGTATCCTATAAAGACACCTTGAATATTAATGGATCCTCGTTCTACTGTAACTTGAAGTGTTTGAGGTATGTTTGTTTCTCTCCAAGGCCCAACCCAGAGAAGGGTGCTTTTTTCAATATTTAATTTAAGACCAGAGAACTTACTAAAATACTTGAGACTATCGAAAAGGTTTTCAACGCTTTCTATATCCGCTAATATACACGAAGTGTCATCTGCAAACTGAACAAGTTTACGTTCATATTCGCCAATCGTAATGCCATTTATATTGTTATTATTCCTTATTAAAGATGCCATGATTTCAATCGAAAGAATGAAGAGAATGCATGACAGACTACATCCCTGGCGCACACCGCGGTAGATACCAAACCAACCGCAAGTGAATCCATTATTTATAACGGTTGAGAATATATTATGGTAGCATGTTTTAATCCATTTAAAAATATTTGGTCCAAAGTTATACTTTTTGAGGGCAACAAATATAAATTCCCATTCTAGAGTATCAAAGGCTTTTTCAATATCAATATTCAATATGATACACTTTTTGCGTAGTCTTTTACAGTAATCTATTAGGTCTTCGATGTATCGAATGTTTTCACCAATAAATCTATTTGGTACAAATCCTACTTGGTCGGGATGTATAAGCTTTGGAAGAAGGGGTTGAATTCGCCTTGATAGTATTTTTGTAAGAAGTTTATAATCACAATTGAGAAGAGAGATAGGGCGCCAGTTTTTAATGAGATATTCATTTTTGCCTCGTTTTTGTAAAAGGGTTATAACAGCTCGTCTTTGTGAGAGTGATAGTTCGCCTTTGCCCAACGAATATTGTAGAGTTTTGTGGAATATAGGACCAATAGTAGGCCAAAGGGTTTTGTAAAATTCATAGCTTAAGCCATCTTGACCGGGTGATTTGTTTTCGGGCATAGTTTTAAGTGCTTCCTTACATTCATGCAATGATATAGGTGAGTCGAGATACGTCTGTTCGTTCAAATCACATTGCGGCATACGAAGATTTTGTATCTTGTCAAAGGTGTGGTCATCTAGGTTTGGCTTAGAAGAGGAATAAAGGTTTGAATAAAACATCTTTAATTCCTGTAATATTTGCTTTGGATCTTGTTTTATTGTATTGTCTTCGCATTCTATTTTCGAAATGGATTTCTTATCAAAGGACACTTTTGCTTGGTTATAAAAATATTTGGAACTTTTCTCGTCTTCTTCAATTACTTGAATTCGAGAGCGTATATATGCACCCTTTGATTTATATTTTTGAATGTTTTCATATTCGAGTTTAAGCTGTTCAAATTTATCTAAATCAGATGCAGTTGCTATGTTATTGATTATTTTTTTATCAAGTGATTCTATTTTGCTTAAAAGAAGTGATTCTCTTTCGCGCTTTGCTTTAGCTTTAATTTTGGAATACGACATAGAAGCGCTTTGAATTTCGAATTTCAGTAAATCCCATCTTACCCTAAGATCATCTATGCTTAAGTGTTCTTTCCATTTGTTAGTAATTGATTGAGTTATCATAGTTATATATTTTTTGTCTGAAAGAAAACTCGAGTTAAATTTCCAGAAGCCAGGACCCCGGGAAGTGAGCCCTAAGTTAATTTTAAGAGGTATTATTTTATGGTCGGTTTTGATAGCACTGTAAATTTTTGAGTTTTTTGCAGAATGAATAAGGTTTTTTGAAATTAAGAAGTAGTCCAGGCGGCACCGTATGTTAGGATTAGTTTGATGCCAAGTATATTCTTTTTGGTTTGGGTGCTGCATTCGCCATATATCAACAAGATTAAGATCTTGTTGCATTGTGGTTATTATTTCTCTACTATTCTTTTTGGTTGCTAGGCCACCCATTTTATCCAATATGGGATTTAAAATTACATTAAAGTCACCACCTATTACAAGACTTTGCCAAATTATTTTGTGAACTAGAAAGCTTTTTAAACCTTTGAAAAATTCGACTCGACCTGTATCTGTATTTGGGGCATATATATTTATGAAATGGATCTTTTTTTCATCGTTTTCTATTTCACAGTATTGAATTCTTCCTGACATGACAATGCCACTTTTTAAAATATTTATATTTTTAAGATTAAGAATGATTGCTTGACCTGCAGATCTATCGCCACTATGATTGAATAATATTTTGTATTTAGTGTCTTTCGTATATTCTTTTTGCCATATCGTTTCGTCTTCATGTTTTGAGTGGGTCTCTTGTAAAAATATAATGGTACTTTTTTGTTGTTTAACGAAATGGAAAAGGGTCAACCTCTTCGATCGGTCTCTAAGACCTCTTCAATTTAGATTTATGCATTTTAATGGATCCATTTGTTTGTATCAATGAATGTTTGCAGTTTTTGTTTGTGAGTACAGAATGGACTTTCAATGACATCATACAGTTACGGTATACACTTAATAATTTTATATCTATATATATATTATTTGTTGCTCTAACTGAAAAATATTTCATTATAGTTGGGTCTTTATACTTAATACTTATGTGTGATTGGGTCTAATTATATTGTAATGTTTTTTTTAGTTTGCGCAAATGGTGAGTATATTATTAAAACGTTTGCTTAGATATATCATACATGCAGCTACAATATATCGTACTCAAATCAGCTTTGTCAATGTGTCTACTCCTTGCCACCCATACATCTCTACTTTGTAACAAATCTATACTAACCATATATAATGATCAAACCACAAGAGTATACATTTTTAGCTATACTGTATATGCGTTTTGCACATTGATAATACACGTTTATAGATACATATGCTAGGCATGTAAATATAGGCAAGGAATAGTTTTAGAGCAAGGCTATTAGAGATATGTAAATCATTTAGATAAGTATACAATTTACATGTATAGACATGTAAATCATTTAGTAAAAATACAATATCAAAACACCTGTTAGCAGTGTCATCACTACCTTGTAGTACATCCAATATGAATAGTTTTATTGTACATTCAATATACTAGCCACATCTTATAGTTTAGGCCATAACATAATTACCAATCATTTATACTCAAACTGAATTCATACTGTTCACATTTCTTGTAGCTCTACTTTCACATCGTATAGGATCTTACCAAGATGATTATTGTTTTCAGTGACCCTCGGGAAGTTTCTCTCTGCATCGGGAAGGCTACAGCCGACTCCCCAAAAGGAGTCGTATCTGTTGCACTCGATGATGGGTAGGTTCGGGAGTGACGTGAGGTATCTGCCAAGCTCGGGGTTTTGAAGGAATTTCTTCTTCACAATTTCCTTCATAGAAGCTGTTCCATGTTCCCTATTCCAATCGGCAGTGGTTTCTACAGACGATCCAAGGCGCTTAGCCTCTAGGGCTGCTTGTTGTAGATCGCTTTCCTGTATTGGTATGCGTGCTCACTGCTATTGAAGGTGATACCGCTATCCATAACCTTGGCCGGGTAGAAATTCGACA
>LQRL01084853.1:739-10802 GCA_001703475.1 Hydroides elegans
ACATAGAAAGTCGTTGCTTTTTTATCAAAATTCTCTCTTTATATTGTAATATGTTTGTTGCAATATGCGGTGGTGAATGTTTTAATACATAATTATAAGATCTTACTATATAGAAAAAGATTTAATTAAATAAACCACATGTTAAATGCGCCCATCCACAGCATATACATTTATTTCCAATGGTATGTATGCATTATGTTATATGTTTTTTATTTGATTAATCCAAATAATACCGTAAACGACCGATTAAGCGCCCATGGGCGTTGTTGGAAGGTGTAAAACTACATGGGTGGGCGTTCATTCGACCATGGGGGGGGGGGCGGCTTAGCGAAAAAAAGAAAATCCATATTATTATATATGTTTTATCTCAACACATCTCTAAACTATAAACGCTTCGATAACATTCATATGTGACTAGACATGTATGTTCGTGTTAGCGCACATGGGCGCTCATTCGAGCCTTGGGGCGCTTAGCATTAGGTTAGCAAAATACATGGGAGGGCGCTCATTCCCATTTTCAAGTGTGAGGTTTATAATGATTACGTAACATTTACGTTTTGTAACAATTACAAACAATCGTATGGTTCTGTTATCGTCAATTATCGAGTTTTCAAATAGTTTGTGTCAAGATTTGTTATCATATTAACAGTAATTCATTAATAAATGATAAATTTTTTAATCAAAATACGTGAAAATATGAACGCTATTTCAAATGGTTGTTTCCTATGGTCGTTTCATCATTGTTTCCAGGTTAAAGAGGAAACAACGTGGAATCAACGATTGAAAATGGTTGTTTCATCATATGTGTCTACACGGTCGATTACGGTAACATTATATATGCAGAATCATTTTTGTTACTAAGAATAGGGATATGGCATGATATAATTACCTCAAATTATTATCTACAAACTTCGTACAATTTGTGAAATATTGGTTATGGGAAATGTTTACATGTCAAAGCAACGATTAGTCATAATGCAACGCAGCTTTTAAACATGATAAACAATATAACGATGTTTCATATAGTAATACAAAAATATATAAAACGTTCGTCTATTTTCTAATTTCTAAATATTTAAGACCGAAAATTTAAGGACAAACACTTCATTCTGTACAGAGCTTTATGGGTTTCAATTAACCCACTTATGCGCCTAGATTTTAGCAGTCCCTCTGTTATACATTTTCTCAGTCATTGTGCATTTGATAAAAATGCTTCAAATAATCTAATTACTTCTGGCATGGATATTCACACATTTTTCCACTCAACAACAATACTTAGTTTACTCAACATTTGCTTCTTACTCAAACTGTATCTGGATATATATGATTTGGCTGAAATAATCCTTATAGCTATTTCACTACAAGGAAGGGCGTTACCACAAATCGGTTTGGAATGACTTTGGTTATGTTACTTAAACTGATATATTACTTAACTAGAGGGCACTCATAGGGTGCATATCTGCGATCTCCTTGAGGTGTCGATTCAGGATATCGGCCAACTCACCCAAAAACCAACTCACCCAAAAACCAACTCACCTAAGTTGTGACGAACTCACCCAAATAGATTGGTATACTCACCCAAGTTTTTAGTCAACTAACCTAAGTTGTTAGACATCTCACCCAAGTTTTAACAATTAAAGGAATAATTTGGGAACATATTTTTCGTTTAGGTATACAATTTTACTTATCAAAGCTATGCTTAAAAGTCACTTGTAAACCAAAAACAATGGATCTGATATTTCTATTAAGCACCTTGCGCTCCCCAGGCAGATGCGCATACTTTCCTATAATTCTAAACAATTTTAAACAGCTGTAATCTCGAATGCTGAAGAAATATTTATATTAATATTCGTATATTTATGGATATCAGTGTCAATTGAATGAGAAAAATGCGATATTTTGTCTTTTACATGTAATGTGAACAAATAATTGGATGAGTTGTCCAAAAATGTCGGTGAGTCGTCCAAAAACCTGGATGAGGTGACCAAAAGCTCGGGTTAGTTATCAAGGATTTTGGGTGAGTTGACCAATTTTTATTGGGGTGAGTTGGTATTTGGGTGAGCTGTCCGGATACCGTCGATTCACATATAAAAATTTGAAAAATATGCTTATACGGGCATATAAACGGCCACTTAAGACTCAATACATTAGTAACAAGGATATTATACTCATAGAGCATATAAATCTTTTTTTGTGAAATGAAATTAAATGATTATTCATCTAAAGCAGATTTGCGTTTAAACTTTGTTTTTATTCTTGGCTCATCATGTCATATCATGCTTGCGATTATCATAATCAAATAAACATAAGCACAGCTTTCCTAACGCTGCATAATATTTTGCCCTTTGACGCAACAATTACGTCATATTTTCATCGACAATGCCCGCCTACTCAGCTCACACTCTATTGCCTATGTGTTTTGATTGACGTGTGTTAAATTCATAACTGGACAATTATTAATTACCCCGTTCGCAACAGCCAATGAGAGGCCGGCATAATCCATAGTGTTTTTCGGCATGACAATAATGAATGCATTTGTGTGATCTGATGGTGTGTGTGTAACATCAAATATTTTCAATGCCGTCTATGAGATCACCATCTAAACCCCCTATGCAGCATCAGACGACTGTCTTTTATAATGTTATATAAAATAATCAGTCGATTTCGGACTTTAACATATAGAAAATCGGTGTACTGGAACACATCCCCCAAAATTCAGAAAAGCAAACCAAACGCATTACCTGCGATTTTTCGTTCTACGAAAAGATCGCAGATAAAAATGTTATCGTTGTTGAGGTTTAAGACTGTGTATAATCTTAGTTCTTTAGCTATTTTTGTATGTTATTGGGTTACGTTTAGATATTTCATATAGGCGGATCATTTACACTCTGATTATGTTGATTTACAATTTAAGTTTATTCTTGTTTTGATATTGTCGAATCAAAATTTGTTATTGGTAATAGCGGTCCAAACATGTACCATTTTCGTCTCTGACTTAACGTAACTTTAGAAGATCTGATATATTTCTGTCTTATCTACTTATTTCTGGCTTATCTAATTTATTGATTAGGAATAAACATATGATATATAGGGTTCAAAACATAAGTGAACAAGGAAAAAGTATAACGACACAAATGTTTATTTCCTATAACACTGACAATAATTCAATCATAAATATTGACCGAAACAATGTCACAAGCAAGGTATGTTTTTACTGTAATTTGCTTTGAAAAAAAATATATATTACTCGGTTATTTGGTTGTCAGTTGTTTGACCTGAAATTAAAACATTCTACATTGATAGGCTTATTCATTTTTACATTATCATGGCCTTAAGTATAAAACCATAAAGTTAAATTAGTCAGTAATTTGTTCTTTTTTTGAAAATAACTAAATTAAGTAAAAATCTTTATAAAATCATACGCTTTTAACCTTGCCTTATAATGATTAAATATATAATCAAATTACACTATACCTCCCCTAACAATTTATTTTAAGTCATTCTAACACAAAACCATCATAAGACAAAAACCATTAATATTTTTTTTCTCTTATAGTTAAAACCACTTCTAATTGGACAACGGAAAGGAATAAACGAATATTTTGATGTGAATAAACAAAAAAATGATACGAATAAACGAATTACCAGAAACGAATAAAAGAAAAAAATGATACGCATAAACGCAAATTTTGCTAAAAAAGATTTCGCTCACGATAGTCATATTAGAAATGGTTTTTACTGTAGCTCATTTCAACTTATTTTGGTGCAAAACAATTGACGATATTTACATCTATGTGCGTTCGGTCGGGGAAAATAAATTCCAGGAGTTGCCATGCCCAAAGATTCTACACATAGATATAGACAGATTCTTTTGGGTTTCAGCCCCTCTTGGTGCAAATGTGGCTTCTGCAAAGACCTGCCCAATACCACCAAGCGCTGCTGTCTGGATATTTCGGAAACTGCGGCCTTCGTTTCACCGAAAGAGAAATGTTTCACACAACATCCAAGCTTCCCAGCCGTTTGTCTGGATAAACATGTGCTGAATATCGCTTATCCACAACACGAGGAACGGTTTATGGCTCAGAATGGGGATGTATCGGACGGCAATGAGTGTGTATCAAAAGATCATAACATTTTTGATTAAACCATTTAATTTTATAAATGCAAGAAACGATTAAGTTTAACGTGACAATTAGCTCTACATGTTATCCAAGCATATCGTGTTTTTAAAAGACTGTGTTACATGAACTTATTTAGACTTAGAATAAGTAAAATATTCGAGGTATTTTCTATAAACGCAAAATTTTTGAATGAAAGCGTATGGCATATTATACTTGTTTCAGATATTTGTTATGATATGTGATAATTTGAATAAAAAAATAAAATAACTTATATATAGTTAAGACGACTCCAAATTACAAAATACAAATAAACCAACGAGATATTTGAAACTAATAAACGGATAAACGTCACATGAATAAACAAATAGCCGCGATAAACAATTAAACGAATACACGATGCCGCATACACGAATTTACGCATATTTTGGCCCGAAACATGTTTGACACAATGTATAGATTAGCAATAGTTTTAACTATTTACACAACATCATTATAAGTATTTTCATGATAGGAAATATCACTATACGTCCTTTAAAATTACAGATCCTTTGTATTCATGATCCATTATTTTTAATAATTGACAGTAAAGTAGGTCGGCTAAAGTTCTCGGTTAACTCCGATAATTAAACATTGTACCTGGTGGGTCGGCTGCTCCTCGGAACTGTACAATATTTCAATTAATGGACTGATCTCGTAATTTATCCTACACATAATATCA
The DNA here is from genome assembly GCA_001703475.1 of Hydroides elegans. Taxonomy (NCBI): domain Eukaryota; kingdom Metazoa; phylum Annelida; class Polychaeta; order Sabellida; family Serpulidae; genus Hydroides; species Hydroides elegans. Next base: position 5,579 of record LQRL01084853.1, read on the forward strand.
TTAAACACAATGAAATGTCATTCCTCATTCCTTTCTAGAAAGTATATACGGCCTATCGCCAGCTCGTTCACTGGTGTTGGGGCTTCATGGGTCGTCATAACACAGTGCCTCTTCCGGCTTGTGCAGTCAACCGTATCCGGTGTGCGTACCCGGCAGCCGAAGAGAAAATGTACCGCGGGTTCAGAAAACTGGCTGTTTGATTGACATAGTATGAAGCTATCAGCGATTCATTCAAAGTTGCAGTTCTAATTTGCTTTTATATAAAAAAAAACAGAACCCTCCTTCGATACACTTTATTTGTGAGCAATTATAAAGCATTCATCAATAGATGCAGGCTCCTATACATGTATGTTGATATTTGATGCTTACTAATTTTTTGCATGAAATTTTATGCAAGTTTATTTCTATGCATGGCTTTTAAATTGAAATATTAAAAAAAATAATCGTTTGGTATCATCCGCTGTGGGTATCCTGCGGTCGAAGACAAAATGTACCGCGGGTTTAGAAAATTGGCTGTGTAAACTCCAATGAACAGGAACGTCCAGTGGTTTGATCTGGACATCTATTTTTATAGTAGTAGTCCCAATTTGCTTGTGTACAGAAGAGGACACTCACAGTCGCTTCCGTAGATTTTAGTTGTGATAAATGATGAAAAATATATAAATATAAAATGTATTTTAGCTATTGATGATATTTGATTTTGGTATGATTTGTTTACTTTGCTGCATGCATTGTTTCTACATTTATCATTTCAAATATAATCTTTGACTGTCATGTACCTGGCCCTAGTGATAAAATGTCCCTGAATAATTAAGGAAGTTTGTGCTTAGATGATGCCGAATGCTGTACGGTTATTTAAACGCATTTTTAAAATCGATATAGGTAAATCTGAATATGTTTTGATAAGACTTACTGTAGAGGATGTATTTCACACTATTTACAAAACAGTTTGAATGTATTCGAATGCTGACGTTCTGTGCTTTTAAAACCTGTGAGTGATAAGACTCAAATCAATTCGGCGTTTGATATGAATCATTCATATATATATATAGGTTTTGTCCAACTGCGAATACGCTAAAGCTAAACCAAAACATACAGTAATAGCGCTTTATAAGTTGACATCGTGCAGACGTGTATGTGTGCGTAGGATAGCATTTTAGCATGGTCAAAATTTAGATTTAAGCGTGGAGATATTCCTTATTTGGCGATATCTTTTGTACATGCATACATGTTTTCTTTAAAGGTATATTTGATTATAACGTCTATTTTATCTTTAATTAATTTAACATGCATTCAAATGCGGGTTTTGCATACATCTATGCAACTAGCCATTGTACTAATTTGTTGAGCTTCGGGAATATATGAAAGCTTTATTGAATGCATTTATTTGAATACGTCTGATACAATATAAGTCATGTTATTTTATTATTTAACATTTTACGAACTCTTCTCGTTAATACCATTCTATCTCAAAGTTTTCTATGTGAACACTGACTGCCTGAATTCAAAATTAATATACTTAATATTTTGTGATATGAAATAAAAGCGAGGGTGTTTTTATTATAATTCGAAAATTTATGATTGGATTTTGAGAAATATAAGAAGTTATATGATCGGGTAAAAATGGCAAAGACTGTTTTACAACGAGGGTGCTGTTGGAAGTTTGCGTAGAAATGATTTTTTGTCCTGAAATAATCTTCAAGAAATTCTTTCCCACTCGGCAAAGCCACGTCCTTATCATGTCCCCTCGACGTCTTTACATGACGTCCTATTTCATACCTCTAATGGACCTGTATGACGTAATTTTTAGATGTCGAATCGGCGTCCATATTGAATCGGCGTCGTGTTTTTTCCTAACTTTCTCGTTTGCGTGAACACGGCCTAAGTCTAAACTTATCGAAGTAGGAAATGAAACAGTCAAGTTATCTAATCATAGAAGCCCATTAATATTTTCCAATCGTTAGGGTATCCAACGGTGTCCATTAAATGGGAGAAATATCATGTAGTTACCAGAACCATTTTCAGCGTTCTATGTGCCCTTATAAGCTAAACTGACAGACGGCGAATTTATGATTGCCGCAAGGCTCGTCGTGCCAGCCCCTTATGCCACCAATGGTCGTCATGGCGATGCAGTACCTGCATTGAATAAGAATGGCATTTAACAATAACATCTAACAATAACATTTAAAAGTAACATTTAACAATAACGTTGAACAATAGCATTGAACAATAACCTTTAACAATTACATTTAACAATAACATTTAGCAATAACATTGTGTAAAATATAGCAGACATCACAGCCTTAGAGCCTGGCCACATTCGAAGCATTTTCTTGATTCTCCCCAAAAAGCTGTCCTTCGATGTATTTCTTATGGGAAACATAACGAACGGTGAAACGCTACCTTACCGATTGTTGTTTTTTGGTTTTTCTCATGAGGAATACATTTGAAGACAGGTTTGTTATGAAAAAAAGCAAGAAAAAATCCAATGTGGCCAGGCCTTTATCTTTTTTTAATGTTTTCTAAGTGTACATTCTATTGCACCCATTATAAAAATGCTGTATTTTCATAGTCTAAAAATGCCAAAGAATGAAGAGTTATTTAAGAAATTAGTGTTTGAGTTTTTGATTTTCAATGCTTTAATAATCATATGAATATATAGATGACTAATAATGAATATAAATTATTACCCCGAGTAATCTGGTTCCCAATCAAAGAAGTATTCAAAGTCAAATCGGCAAGAATTGTTATACCAGTAATAGTCTATCGGTTGCTGATCATCATAACCACCCAACCAAACGGGGCTAGCTAAATCTGAAACATAAATCATTAGTGATTCGCTTTATTTATCATCTTAAAATAATACTGGTTGCAAAAAATCTGAGGCCACAAAGTGAAAATTGTTTCAAACTGGATTTTTAGTCATTCTGATAAAACAACATCAAATATCAATGTATGATTTGATTAAATAATTTTTCATTTATGTTTCATATATATTTTGGGGGAACACTATCAGCATAGAATCTAAATGCTAAGTCTTACGAGTTACACAAATTATTGGGTCGACACAATACAATGTTTAGCGTACACATCGACAACGAGGCTGAAGTAAAATTATAGGACAATATTCAACGTTTTTTGTTGTAATATGTTAATATACGTAGATACGTATCAAACATTTTACTGCACTTAATAACACAGAGCTACTCAAATTGTTAACGCCAGACCAGTTCATTTATTATTCATATCATTAGACAATATATTACGATTCGCGATGCTACGATTAGTTACATTTGATTGATAATTTATTATCTGCTCAAAATCAAATCGGTCACTCGTAAGCAGAGCCACAATTCAATGTGATATTTCAAAACAATTTTGTCGACACCTTTATATACAGCTTAAAATAAATGAATAATATTAAGCTGTTCCCGTATTTTATCTTGATCCTTTCCATTATTTTCCAACAAATATGAATGATTATTATAGCATTGCTTTTACTTCAATATTTATCTTCGGATCTCAACGCCCCATGATAACTAGAGCATTTATGATTTACAGGATTAGCATAAAGGCCAACATTCATATAACTGAATAAAATGATATACGCGCTCAGCTCCCGTATATTCTTGGGGATTGGACACTTTGGCCCCTACCAATGCGGCCCCTACCGCTTCGGTCCCTTCGGTCCCTTTTGAGAAAGACACGTCGGCCCCTCGTCAAGTTTAATTATGATTATTTGGAGGCTTGAATTGGGTATGGTTGGTAAATGTTTTTATTTTATGATAAAATACTGCTCTTTGATTGATATTTTACGAATGGGCCGAAGTATTTCGGGCCACAGACGAGGGGCCAAAGTGTCTTTTGCTAGTGGCCGAAGTGTCTTTTCATGAGGGGATGAAGTGTCTTGACAGGGGCCGATGAGTCTTTTCCAAAGAGGTCCGAAGTGTCCAATCGGGGCCGAAGTGGTAGGGGCCGAAGTGGTTGGAACCGAAGTGTCAAAATTGATATTATTTTGTGCTTCTCATTTAACCTGTTCTGGACTCTCCCCTGTTAATTATAATAAATTTGTCTACTTCTAACTAATACTTATAATGAAAATACCATAATATTTAAAATAAAATTAACTGATACTTACTGATAAGTTTTATATACTACCCTTTTACTTATAATAAACTACATTTACCCCAATGCATAGTTTTTACTGCTTCATTCATATCAGCATTACAAATCTCCACCAGAATTCCGCCTTCACCCTCACAATAGGCAATGGCGTCCAACCATGGCATCGAGCCTGCATCGTTGAAGAAAAGGCATTTGCCATCGACGGTTTGGTGGCATGCTGAATAAGAAAAGATGAATAAGACTATAATAGTTAGGTGAACTTCTGGATTTCAAAGGTTAACTGCGAACGAATTAGCCTACTTTCAGATTCAATTGACATTTTTTGAGAGCAAACATATAAAATTAGGCAATTTCAGATCTCCTGAATATAAAGGAGAAATGGAAATATGACCAATTAAAATATAAGACAGTAATAAGGTTACAACTAACAATTTGATTTACATGATAAATTTAGAATTTTATTTAAGCCCAATATTTGTTACTTCTATATACTAAATCATTTGACTGATAAACAAGGTAATCAATAGAATTTCCTAGTTTAGATCAATTAAACTTTTTTTCATTTCCATAATAATAATGATCAATGTGTTCATTATAATATTCTCAATGTTATACAATTACACATTGCTCCATGATATACAATAATCAATCTTTGTTAAATCAGCAATATTTATGCATAAAAAAATAATAAATAAAACCTAAAATTATAGTCTTCTGTGTGCCTTTACCATTATTAGGTAAAACTTCATATTTTCAACTTCAGCATCGAACAATGTAGTCAATTTTTTTCAGGTTTAACATACTATTACTGCTTTCCATAGCAGAAAGTCGTGCTTTAGGGTCTTAACTTGCGCGCTAACGCCGAAATAGGGCAAGGTAAAACCTTCTAAGTGCATTCTGACTCGAATAAAATTTGTGGTTCCAAATGTGACTTAGGAGGTTTTTCCATAATTAACATAATCTTTTCATAATCTATCTACTCTATTTAGCTACATACGCCTGCAAAAAGTGCCCCCAGTATCAGGCGGACATGCGCATTCGAAACTTTCGTCACGTGGAATGCACATCTGATAACTCTCACATGGTTGCGAATAACAAG
>LQRL01084857.1:4825-17323 GCA_001703475.1 Hydroides elegans
TTGAGTAGCTGGAAAGTAAAATGCTACATAAAAAGTGATTATTAAATTATTGTTTGTCCCTTCTGCAATACAACATAGTTTCCAATTACAATTTAAACACAGATGCACTCAATTTACTCAAAATAGTTTGTAGATACCGGTATAAGACTGGATTTTATAATGAATTTCGGTTAAAACATAAATTGACATGCTATGTTGTAATCTATATCATGGATGTGCTATGCGTCGTTATTAATCAAAACCATTTAAAAACAAAAACGCACCCCCATTGTTTATATTTGTTGGTCAGTTGTTTGTTATTATTCAAGTTTCTCTTTCTTTTGTAGACTTTTAGAAGGATCTAGATAAAATAGGAATGTCCTTTCACTGAGCTGTTGTAGACTGCCGTATTCTGCAATATATTGCCTGCTTTATTTCCAAATATTTATTCTGTCTTATGCTTTTAAATTGCAGGAAAGTATTATTATTTTTTCTTATGAGAAAAAGCATAGTTAATTAAACACTGCTCTACGCATAGAAAAAAAGAAGACATTTCTTGATATTACGGATATTGTTTTATCTTACTGGTAATTAAAAATAGTTTGGATAGGGCCACATTTTTTTCTGGCTAGAATGAATTAAATATAAAACATATAAAATAATATAAAGTGAAAAGGTCTCGATTTTTACTTTATCAAAATTTAGAATAATAAATTTTACTCCTGTGCTGAGCGGTGTTTTCATTATTCAATTTCTACTTGATACTTGCATGTATATAAATGTGTTATTTTTCTTAGGCATGTTTTGATCGGTCAATCCTCATTTGTTTTGTTGCATTATGGTATAAATACGTTTGAATTTTCAGCATTTTGCGTTGAGTACTATAATTTATCATTTGCACATGTTTGTATGAAAATTAATACATGTATCTTCATTAATATTTTGTTTCAGAAATGTACCCATTCTATATATGTTGAACTTAAAATAATGTTATCTTTTTTTTGTGCCTGCGTTTAGTCTGTTTTATGTTTCCCTTTTCCATTATAATATGTGTTGCATTGCGTGATGTGTATTTTTGTTGGCATTTTTTGCTAGATCGTAATATTTTATAGTCGCGGATGAAGATACAGCATTTATTTTATGTGTTGTTTTGCTTATACAAGTATTTTGAGACAGTGAGATTTGTTGTTAACGATTTCAGCATCACCTATTTGTTCTGACAGATATGTTTGAATTTGATAAAATAGATTTGTATTTTATGGCATTATAACACTTTGGTGTATTTTTCTTCCAGTAGTCTACATAATATATTGAAGTGAAAATGTTTGGTTATATCAAATACATATGATAAAAATGTTTAAATATTAAAAAAATATTGATACGTTTAATACTGAATAATGTTAATTTACTTATTTATGCTCTATATGAGTTTTACACGTTAACAAACGTATTTTGCTTGAGATTCATATATTTACAAATATTATAATCGCTTTGCTTCGAATTTATATTTAATTATAAATGGCTCTAACCAATCAAACGCTTTCTTAGCGCATATCACATGACCAAACCAAATTGGACCAATCGAAAGCTTACTTCTTCCACATCACGTGGTCACCACCAAGTGGACCAATCAAAACAACTTGTTGCTATCAACATAGCTAACTTAGTTTTTGTATATATATTCTAGATACGAGGCTTTGGCATTTTTGTTGTTTTCTTTTTCCAGTCATGGCGGTATGGATGACGATAACGTGACGGAAAAGACGCCACTCAATACGGAACAGGTGTGTGTTCACCTTGAAACTGTTGACCTTGACACTCGTGTCACATGATGTTGTTTACGTAGCCTCGTTTTCGAAATAGGCGCAATGTCTGATTTTATGAATGTTGAACATTACACTGTTACCTAATCAAGTGCCAACTTGAAAGTTCTCACATATAGAATTTAACTTGATTTAGTTATCAGTAGGTACTTTGTATCTTCGAGGTTCAACTGTGTTTATATTGTAAATACTTTTTGATTTAGATTATGTTATATTAACGCGGGAAATAAATCACTGTTTAATATACGGGGCAAAGCACTAATTAAAGCAAATACTAGTTGTAGATTTAAACACAAGTAACAACATTAAAATAACATTCCATCAATCGATGTAAATAATATAAACGTATTTTACTATTTCATTAATCGCACGCAGATTTGATTGATTGATGTAAGTATTTATAAAGAGTTTATCTTTTCATTCTCTGTGTATAGTGTCATAATGATGTGAATGTCATTCTTTGTTTTTTTTTCCTCGGGTTGAACGAATTCCCTTAAACTTTCTTTCCAAATTTCAAATGTACGGGTAAAATTTACATATCAGCATTTAAAGGGCGTAATAATTGAAAGAAATCTTCAAAGCCTTCAATTTATTGATATACAGAATAACTGGGAAAGTAATACATGTAGTAAATGTCGGATCAATTTTCAAAATGATTTATTTGATAATTAACCAGAAATATCAAGTAATTTCCCCAACCTTAAATGTATTTGAAAAGGGGTGCTTTGTAATAAGGGATTAATTCGGGAGGTCCATCGACATTTGTCAATGAATGTATATGAAGGTTACTGTTTAGATAACTATTTAAAGCCTAAGAATATGTTAGGGGATTTTTTTTTCAATTTTGTGTTTTTGAGTTTGATATTTTGTTTAATTTAGTCTCCATTTATCTTGTTTTTGTTTGGTGATCTCCTAGTTGGAATTTATATGTTTCTCTTTTGCAATCTCATATTTACAATGCACTTTTAGCATAACGGACTTTTCATATACTCAACACTTCTTATTTACAATCATCTTTGTTTGAGTGCAAGAAACAGATATTCCATACAGTTTAGATATTCTTGCATATTTATTTCTTAAGAATCTAATCTCATCTGAGCATCAACAAAAATATTTAAGTGTACATTGTGGTGTACGCTGAAACTGACAAATAAGTTACTCTTTTATTTACATATCACCATAGAGTGAAATAACAAAATGAAATATAAAAATAAATACTTTTTCATATTTATTCGTATTATGTATTTTATAGTAAACCTACTGTAATAATCTACTTTAAAAAAAATTGACTGGATCTCATTCTCCGATTATCAAGCCTGCTCAACTGCCTACAATTTTCAGCACAGGTCCTGTGACGACATGCCTCTCCGGTCAAATCCGTGACATCGTAAGATACACAAATAGCCCTTGCCCATCAAAGAATTCTCCTCTTTGACATTAACTTTCCTATTGTGACCTTGACTTCATTTTTAATTTCTTTCTATTTACCAGGAGAACGGGGCGACACAAGGGGCGGCCACAGGAGCGCGAGTGGCGCAACCTGGTGGCGGAAAACCAAAAGGGGATCCAGTCTGATACAGATAACGAGGATTTTAATACGAATACCAGCAAAATATAAAAATGAAGATGATGATATAGAAAAAGATGCCAATTGATAATCAGCAGTTAACATATGGATTTTTGGGTGATAAGAGATATAAACGTGCTTACAAATGGCATTTATTAGTTGGGAAATAAATTCAAAAAATGATAATGAAATAGAAAGAGTAATTGTGAAACCTTTTGAAAATCGACCAGTTTATTTTTTAAAAGGCATATTGATTTTAGGGTTTAGGTATATAAGTTGGTCTAATCATGTTAAGTTAAGATTATTCAAGATGGTAAATGTGATCAAAATTTTGCTATTTAAAACTAAAAGTTTTTAATTGGTATGACTACCCATTGGTTCCATTGAGTAAATGTGTTGGGACTATTTTTTCTCGAGCCAAATGTGTTTGTGAGCGAGCTTTAATTGTGTTCAAGATATATTCTTACTCAGTATGAACAAAGCTGCCTGTATCGGATCTTATTGGTCATGTTTAAATTTGTATGCTGACATTTTATTTTTTATTTTGAGAGCATATTTGCGTTGTACCATAGTGTCTGTTGCGAGTTGAAGAAATTACGAGCTAAAACCATTTGATTCTTGACACGAATATGAATATTGTCTGTCCTTCGGTATCGATACAATATGGTTTTCAAATGGTAAATTGGTGATTCAAACATTTATTGTTTGCTATTACAATAGAAAATTGTAACTATTTCTTCTCTATACTACAACACTGACCTCAAAATACTCAAAATGAACTTATTCTTATGATAAATTGAATACTGATCCGTAATCAACTAATGTTAAACCGGTTATACATTCTCTTAAAAACAGAAAATAACATTTATGGAAAAATGTTTTATTAATGAAAATGTTGTTATAAGATATCTGAAGTAAGATAAATACGCTTAAATTTCCCCTTTTAAATATTTCACAACGTTTGCTGATTTGTCAATTTATAGTAAAGAACTACTTCTATTGTATTATACGGGTTTAACTATTGTAGAATTCTATCCAAGATTTATTTTTGTCTCTGGGGTGATTTTGTCAAAAAGAATGTAAACAAAATGAGTTTCGTAAAGACAAAAAAAGTTTTCCGTCTAAACTCAGTTCGCTTTATAGACTGCTTGACAAGTCTCCCAGTCAATTTACCCGGCATGTAGAATCCCAAATGTATAGTTAACTCTCATGTAGAATACAAGTTCAATATAATCATGGTTGCAGATAATTTACAAATACTAACATGGAGATGTTATATATAAACTGAGTATTGTTTCGCTACTGATTCAACTGTCTGTTTGAAATCAAGAGTGTTTTCTGCTGTGGATGAAATAGTCATACTCAGAAAAATATTATTTGATTTCAAACGAACACTTTCAGTATGCTGTCAGTATTTTCGTAGTTTTTTTTTTAAAAAGGTCTTGCTTTTTGTGTAAGCACTTTTTTTGAAAGGAAAACAGATTTTCATATGTGTATATATGTATGTAAATATTAGCTTCCAAAGCTCTGTTGTACGTTGTCTTATATTTATTTAACAATATAACGGTATTCATTATACATTCAAAATAGAGTGGAATCAAATTTATCATATGTATTGGAAAATTTATACTATAACTTATCAGAATAAAACAAAATAGTGATGAGTTTCTCTATGAGGCTGTCCAGTGTAGAAATTTGAAGAAAAAAAATCAGCAAAGCGCTAAGAAACTACTCAACTTGTACAGTGATATGCGTAGGCCACACGAGCGACTTTAAGTCGGCGACGGTAGTTGACTCAGAAATCGCAAATGTGACCAACGCTTGAAAGCTTGCAAACTTGGAATCTCAGTCCAGCAGCCAAGTATTATTATAAACATTTATCTGAAACAAATAATGATATTGAGTAAACAAACATAACTGTATGATTGATATAACATATTTTGTTAATCAAGAGGCTTGCACTATTTTGTATGTAGAGAGGACTGGTGGGGTTGTGACTTTAAAGATTCTAGGACCTTTTTGTTCGTCGTAGATTATTTCTCAGAGCACCAAAAGCACAGGCGATGCAAAATGAGCTAACCAGAGCCAATATATAGCTGAACAAATTTTACGCAATTGTAATTTAAATCAATCGTAGATATTGTAGATGGCTTTTCTCTCTGCATTTACCATTACAATTTGTGGGTATAATCTTGTTTTCACTTGATAATATATTAGCTTTTGAAGGCTTCAGTAATCTTTGCTCATCTCTATTGTCTAACACTATTGCCTGTATGTAACCGACACTAATTTCACGTTTATTGCTCTAGTCAGCATAAATAAGCCATATATCTAACAAATCTATATAATTTAATTGTATTTTATTGATAAAACTCATTCACGATGATGAGTGTGCTTATCGTTCAGTGAATGTTATAGATGTTACTCTATATTTCCAAAGCTTAAAACAAAGCATTTTATTAGTCAGTGAAATAATATCAGATTTTCTATCTTAATTGAACAAAATGTAGAATTTAATTTCGCGATTGCAACTCTATTTTAGTCAGAGCTGCTTTATAGATGCTCTCATGCTTTCCTTCCTACTTCTGAAATTCCTTTGAATTCAGGCAGCACCATTTCAAAGCATCTAGGATTTTACGGATTTTATTTTAAATAAATTGTAACTCAAAATTCGATGTCAATCGTCAACAATATTTGAGTTTCTGCGTACTAATTAATGTCAGGTGGTTTCGATATCGTGGGTATACAAGTGAGCATATTGGTGTTATGTTTGTGAAACTATTCCTTCAGTGAGATTTTATGGTTAAGTGTGTGAAAAAATTGAACGAGTTTCTAGAATTTGGTTACTAGTGTCAAATGAAAAAAAAAAAAAATAGAGGGTTGCCATGTAAAGCCCGTTGCCTAGAAACGTTTCGATGTTGGAGTCATTTTTACCACATTGTTATGATTGTAGTCTTCTTGTTGTCTTAGCAGATTTGGACTGCTGATCGATTTCCCAGTGACCAACATTTGAAATCCCTTGTTGTTTCATATTAGATTCGTAACATGCTTAAAAATGATTTGTTATGAGGTCAACTTTTTCATTAATAAGTAATAAGAATGTGAGTTGTATAATTCGAAGGTTTAATTATTTAATGTGGATGGGTTTGGTGAACAATTCAATGAACACATATGAATAATGATAATGGCTGATAGTCTTTTTGTAGAACCAAGGCCACTATTGCGAATTTTCTAGTCGGAGACTGTCGCCGACTGGAAAACCGTAATTGTGGCCTAGGCTTAAATAAAAGAAAATGAACTGGTTACGGAAATATTTCAATGAGATTGATAAGTTATTTAAGATAAAGACATACAAATGATACATAGATTTTATGTAATAGATATCTAATTTTATATTATAAGAAGTGAGGTATTGATATTTTAGCGTGAACATTGCATTTCGTATGCGTTTTTGTTTTATTGTCGTTGTGCGCGATTCATTGTGTTTGCAATGTTGAAAACCATTCTTATAAATCTAAGTGTTTTCACAATAAAACTACTTGTATAAATTGGCTGTGTTTTATTTTTGTTATATCCTCATTTTCATATTTAAAATAGAATTCTAACTTTATAAAAAAACCTCGTTTTTGATATGAAATATATTATAAAAGTACTACCAGATAATAATACTGCCATGCAACTATATACAATCTCAAAAGAACATCTACCAAGATATATGTTTGATTCACTTTATTATATTTCTCAATAAGATTTAGCTTAGCAATGAACTAACAGCCGTGGTCATATTCAGTAGAATTTCATGATACAATGTTTTTTTCGATCGTTTCAAATAAACGCTTTTCCATTCTTGGGGAAATTTTAAAGTTAACGTCAGGCGAAACGTGATGACTAGGAATCGCTTCCTTTTGTGGCATTTCGTATGGTCCACTGGAGCAGGTCGAACCCGTAGCCTTGTCAAACCCGCTCCGTTTCAGCACTGAAATAAACATAGTAAAAAATAAAAAATAGTATTGGATGTTAAATATAACGTATTTTTTTATAAGATAAAGATCAACATATTTCTTCTTGCTGTAAGATTTAAAAAAATATTAAAATATATAGATTTCAAATAAAACGTAGCCCCATTTAGCATTTAAAAACAATAACAAATCAATTACCTCGTTAAGCGCTCCGAGGCTGCACTGAGGCCCGAACTCGAAACCTTCAAATATGTATTGGTGACGGTCCAGATCCATGTCGCTAATTTGTCTAATGGCTGCGGCCTGATTCTTTTCGAAAACAATCGACTCTGTGCCCCTGCTTTCGAACGAAATAGACGGGTCTCGCGTGGCCCATTTTGGTGGCTCAATCCTTTCGTGCTCGACGGCGTTCCAATCTACATTCCTGACAAAGGGGTGGTTCCTGATGGCTCCAAAGGGACTGCAGGGATTGCCTAGTCGTTCGAAAGGATCCACTTTAAGCAATTGAAACATGAAAGAAAGCATCTCTTTGTTAAATCTTGAGTCGAATTTGAACTTCCTTGGATAAGGGCTGTATCCATGAGTAAGGAAATATAGACCGATACCCACAGACCACCAGTCGCAGAGCTTGCCGTAAGGCTGTTTCCGTTGCACTTCCGGTGCCATATACTCCGGAGTGCCGCAGTAGCCCCTAATCCTGGTCTCATCGGTTACCCCAGTGACAGCCATGCCGAAATCGATTATGCGCAAATGTCCATTTCTCGCCAGCATCATATTTCCCAGGCTGAGATCTCTGTGCACGATGTCTTGGCTGTGCAGATATTCTACCGCGCAGACGATTTCGGGAACATAGAACTGTGTGTCGCTTAAATCAAATCGGAAGCGCTCGTCCAAAACCTGGCGTAAACTTTTCGGATAGTTCTCCATGCAAATCCAAAGCAGCTCGCGGGTCTCAAAGGCCAGAATCATCTGACAAACGAAAGGACCGCCGCGAACGAGTTTCATTGTCTCGAGCTCTTGTCGTGGCATTACTGAGAATGTTGGATGACGCTCAGGGTGTAAATGAAATTTGTCCATTGCGAGCAGGCTGCGTTTGGCTGCACATTTCATTGCGCAATATTCAACTGTACCATCGCCGTTTACTATTCGTGCCATGTAAACTTGTCCGAAAGAGCCCTGTCCTAGTTTGCGGCCTAGCTCGATTTGTTTCTTTGGAGGAGGCCGGGGTGTGTCATCGGTACTCTCGAATTCTTGCGCTATGTTTTTCAATCCCAATGCGAGGCAATATATGATAAGCATACACGAAGGCAGATTCGCAATACAGCAAAGAACGATTGTTCGCAAACCGAAATTCGAAGCCGGAGGAACATAGATCGCAATATCAGTGTGTTCACTCAACCTTGGAAGCTGAAACATAGAGGTTTTGACGTACAAGCACTCATAAGAGTCTATGGTTGCCGTACCGATTCGTGCCCTAAATAAGGCTCCAAATGGATTCACGTCCAAATCGGGCTTAAGCAGGTCGGTAAAAGCGGCGGCCAAGCGCTCGTATTTTCCTTTTGTTTCAGTTGACGCGGTCTTCGGAAGCCGGAATAATGGGAATGATTTTTCATATACCTTCTGGTATGTTTCGTTCCTCTCTGTTCCTATTCTGGCCATATAGAAGAATTCTTCCAATGGATTCCCAATGGCCTTAGAAGATGCAAAGACTGAAGAGGGACTTTTGTCCAAGAAGGGGCATGTTGGTTTTGTCTCCGCTGCAAGTTTTGCTTTGCAAGTGTCGCCCACCATATACATATTGGTCGATTCATTCGACGCGGCTTTCGGAAGAGGCACTTGCTTTATCCCGGCGATTCCCTTTGGTAGATTTGCACCGACGTCAAATGTATCGGGCACGATTAAAAGTGTCCCGACAAGCAAAGTCACAATCCAAATGATTGTAGATGATAACCCCATTGCGATTTATTATAAGATAATTATGTATCATTAATCATATTTGCATTATGCATATTTGTAGACATATTTAAAATTCTCACAGCAAAGCATATGTGTAACCAATGAATATTCTATGACAACTGAACTACAATTGATGGACATATGACCAACATGCCATTGTCATATTTTCATTTAAATTGTGACGTCATAATCTATACGCACTATTTTGATTCATTTGTTTTCTGCGTCATAATATATAATTCAGTGATTTCTTGTTTCTTTAACTCTCAAACTTTTTCTCCCTCATTTAGGTTCTCTAATTCTTTGCAATAATATTTATTATGCCAAAATAATTAAAGGTACAAGTGCGTTTATGACGTCACAATTAAAATGTTCTTAATAATTATTGTTGCTACACATTATCTCAACATATTGTTTGCATCATATTTCCCCTGAAAAGTTGCAAAATGTTGATTAAAAACATTTGTCACGACCTGTGAATACTTAATTTTGAAAACCTGACAGTCGGGCATACCATGTTACTGTCCATAAGTTCTTTCCTTCACATATATTTTTTTAGGAAAATAATCATATTTGGTATCGTCTGTTTCGTTCAATATTGAGTGTTTGCTAGTTATTGTGCATCCAATTAATGAAAAAAAAAAACATTCTCATATTTATTTTCCAAAAATAAAACTACTCGCATAACTTATCTATGTTTTATTGTTCTATTTTGTGATATGATTACATATGTCAATATTTAAAAAAAAGCGATTTCGTGTTTATAAGGTATCAAATACGATAACAAAGAAGCAAATTAAACCGATATTTACAAATGCATTTACAAATTAGTTTAAAAATGCAGATATCATAATTTAGTCCTATTTAATCTTATAATTAAGTGTTTTCTTATGTTTTCAATTAACAGCTGAGTGATGATTTAACAGCGAATATGAATTTTGGCTTGATTGCTCTTCAGAAATCGGTCAGTTTTTTAACGTTTTCTTGTCCATGCACATTTTCCTTTTCCCGAGAACAATGCCGTGACGTCTCCGTGTTTGCATTCGGCGTGGGTGACGATATGGGCCACCGTAAGACATATGCGCAGCCCTTTTAGTCCACTAGGCGATGCGAGCCCTTCCTTTTCTGCTCCTCTGGAATGAAATACAAAATTAAATTATAATGGAAAGAAATAGAGCCTAGCTATTTTGAAGCAACAAGTTATGTTTATTTTAAACCATTTTTTACATAACATTAACAAAGGTTAGTTTTCTTTTAGCTGGAAAGTATGCTTAGAATTATACATATTGAAAACTCGATTCTTTACATGTATATATCTACCTCTGTATCGGCAGTGGGAACACTCTCTGAAAGATCTCCGAGGCTGCAAGTAGGCCCAAACTGGAACCCCTGGAACAGATACTGATGACCGTCCAGATCAATCTTGCTGATATGCTGAATGGCTCTACGTCTCCTGTAGTCAAAGCTGATAGGTCCAGTACCCCGGCCAAGGAACAACGCATCTTCATCACTGGTCGCCCATTCCGGTGGCTCCAGCCGCTCATTTTCCACATCGTCCCAGTTGATATCACAAACAAAATCGTGGTCCCTGATCGGCCCAAATCGGCTCATAGGATGTCCAAGGCGCATACGTGGGTTACGATCCAGCAAGCCGCGTAGGAACCTTGCCAAACGCGTGTCGAATGAGAAGTCGAATCGGATGTGCTTGAATTTTGCCAGGTATGGTATGTCGCATCTTGCTTCGCCGTTGAAAGGGGTGTATCCGTGAATCAGCGTGTAGATACAGATGCCTACGCTCCACCAGTCCGCTGACTTATTATACGGCAGCTCCTTCCAAATTTCTGGTGCAACGTAGGACGCGGTACCAGCAATCTCCCAAAGCTGTGTATTCTCGGTCACGTTGTCAACTGCAAGTCCAAAGTCGATGATTCTCAAATGTCCGTTCTGTGCCAGCATCAGGTTAGAAAGGTTCAAATCTCTGTGTATGACGCCTTGGTTGTGCATGTACTGTATCCCACAGATGAGTTCACGTGTGTAGAACTGAATGTCCCTGTAGTTCAGTCGTCGGTCTACTTGTAAAACCTGTTTCAAGCTCCGTCTGCAGTGTTCCATCGAGATCCAAAGGAACTCCTTGGTCTGGAACGCAAGTATTAACCGACAGATGAACGGACCATCGCGTACGCATTTCATGATCTCCATTTCCCGTTTTGCCAGCATCGAATGTAGAAGAGGACCAGCAGGGCGTCTTTCTCGCAAATGCAAATCATCCTTCGCCATCATGTAGCGTTTGGAAATACATTTCACGGCACAGAAATCATACGTGCCATCACCGTTAATAATTCGCGCCATATAGACTTACCCATAACCACCTTTACCAATTTTGCGTCCAAGTTCCATTTCCTTTTCAGGAACCACAGGCATGACCTCTGTAGTCGCGCGCTTTTCATATGTCCATCGGAGACAAATGCAGTATATCACCAAAATACACGTGGGCAGAGAAGTTATTGCAATACAAACCAAGGCAATTATTCCATACTGGTCGGGAGCCACATATATGGCAAGATCCGTGCGTTCACTGATCTTTGGTAGCAGGAAAAACGAAAGGGGATTTCTGTACCAGCTGTTGTATGTTTCGATTGATTCAGTTCCTACCCTTGTTCCGAATATGTCCTCGAAAATATGCACGTCGGTTGGTATGTACGCAGATGTAGATTCTAGCAGCGGTGTGTAGGTCATCCCAGCGATGGCATTTGGAAGACTCGGGACCACATAAACAGTGATTGGTATGATCACTAATGTCGCGAACAGTAAAGTCACCATGCAAATAATTGCTGATGAAACAGCCATTTTGATCCAAATGCAAAATACGGTATGTAATATTAACTTTATATATAAACTACTGAATAATATTTTCACAGCGAAACATATGTGTAACCAATGAATATTCTATGGTAACTGAACTTCAATAGAACAGCACATCATTGTCATTTTTACATTTACACTGTGACGTCACAATTAATATGAAATTGTCTGGTGTATTATTTTTACTGTTAATATTACTGTTTAGTTTTATTCTAATGTATTTGTATCGTTCATTATAATTGAAAAAACTGATAAAGCTAATATAGAAAAATACAGTATATATAGATATACAATATATATATATATATATAGATAAAATGTAGATACAAATACATAAATAATTGTAGACTCT
>LQRL01084867.1:0-18083 GCA_001703475.1 Hydroides elegans
CCCCCCCCCCCCGAAAACTTAATATTCACGTATCGCAAACAAAATGAGTCGCTAAATACATACAATAGCCGCCCCTGCGCATGCTTGCTGAAAACCATTAACATTCCCTTACATGGTATACCTGGAGAATCCTTAAAAGTAATTTAGTTTGAGAACCCAACTCTTAATTTAGTCATGCCATCTCTATTCAGCGAGTTCGGAGTTTTAAGCCCTATTTTCTATTATCCCCCTTAAGTCCCCTGCAACCATTCTTGAGGCTGCTTTAGCAAAGATGAGAAATTGAAAAGCATGAAAAGATGTTCATGAAATGCCGATGCTGCGAACAATTTTGTTTGTTACCAGGAAAAGAGGGATGTTGGTCACGAATTGCGGGTAAATCACCTTGTTTGAATTGGTGACCTCTTAATTCTATTGACCTGACCGAATTTCTTTTCAATTTTAAGTGAGAACTTATTATAAGCAGTCAATAATGGTAAGTGGGCTACCCGTGGTTCTTGTGAGATATGCAGAATTTGAAATTACAACATGCATGTATGTTTTCGTCGGTATCCGCCCAAAAATGTTCCGGCCAAAAAATGTTTCCAAAAGTGACACATGGCCCACAAAGTTTCCGCCCAAAAAGTTTCCAAAATTTGTTGATGGTCGAATTTTATTTTATGAATAAATTAATGAAAAAAAATGTATTCTCGGTATTCATCAATGTTACTCGCTTTTATATCAGTGCATCTTAGGGATTAAGGATCCCTTCGCTCAGTGCCTATTGGTATTTTAGTCTGCGACTTATTTATTCATCAATGTTAGGCCTACTAGTTTAGAATTTTGTTTCATTATTTCAGGCGTCTAGGACCGCAATTTCGACTTTGATGTGTCGTGAACATTTCGAAAAAGGAACAATTATATATCAGATTCACTTTTTGTGAAAATAGATCATTTGTGCATCAAATTAGTATAGTTGTGGGAAAATACGTAAGAGCAAAATACACTTTTTGATGGTTTCAAAAATGTCCCTACTTGATTCAACGCATATTCGAAATTTCAGCCTCACATAACATTTGAGTCCCTCGCAAGCTCAGGCCTCAAATCAAATGTAGCGGGCTTCAAATGATAAAATGCAGGCTTCAAATGAAAACATCGGGCCTCAAATATCATTAACGCCCGCTAAAACAACGTAAATGGTATATTAAGATATACGAAAATAACAAAGGTGGTCAAAAAATTGAAAGTCTTTCTTTTTTCAATTTTAAAGTTGGAAACGTTTTTGGCGGAAACTGTTTGGCTGGAAACTTTTTGTCCCATGTTGTCATTTTTGGAAAATTTATGGCCGGAAACTTTTTGGGCGTAAAATATTTTGGGCCGGATTCGTTTTTGTCATGTCATTGCAGATAGATACGCTGGGTCCGTGAATAAGACAGATTTAACTGACATACTCAATAATGAATACAATGATGTACTCAATAATTGATTTGTGACGTGTGAACTTTTATTTCTAATTGATTTATATGTATAGGCATACAATGTGTATGAATAAAGGCGCGTTGACCACCTCGAATAAAGCACAAAGCACAAAATATGCGCTACAAACTCAATTAAAGCCAAATCGGTATAATAAGTTTTGGTTTTTGCGCTTTGCACTTTTTACGGGTGAACGCGGCTTTAGGCAACTCTTATGCCAAATTTTAGGTTTGAAATAATGTAGAGCGGATCACTAAACTATGTGTTTTTTCAGCTCCAATTAATTACAACCTAACATACAGGTAGGTAGGTTAGGTGAAATAGGTACCCTCTTAATATAATCAATTACAAACAAGTAACATTATTTGAGGTTGAAGTTCATTTAAGTTTCTCATTAATAAGTCTGAACCTCTGCAGCATTGGGATATTATTAATGAACCACCTTCGGAATAAATCAGATGAAATTTCAAGATCCAACTATACCATTTCTACTGCTGCAAAGTGTATATATCCCACGTCGCACGACGTCGACAGGACGTGGACACTGTGTCTTATATGAATGGCTTCGTGGCGACCGGAATATTAAGGATATGCTTACGAAGTCGATGGTAAAAATCATTAGGACATTTGGACGGAAAAATACGCCACGACGTGAAAAATTCGTCAAGTATTCTTTTAATAGGACGATATGACAAAGTCTTTTCGAACGTTCACTGTCCGTCAAACGTATATTGCAGAGTGTGGTGGACCCAGATAAATAACAGCAATTAATACATAGACAGGGTCAGATAAGGTCCCTGGGTATTTGACTTCTACTAAACCCCAATTGACACGTCGTATCTAAAGCAGTTTTATTTAAAACATTGAAACAAAATATGAACTAAGCACGAGTGAAAGTGATCATTTATGTATAAACGTCAGTGAATACAGCAATTTCAGGCCCAAACTGAAGAGATGCAATTAATTATTTCGGACTCCTTAAACTTTTCTTTTCAGCTTTACGTCATGCACCAAAAAATAACAAGATAGATTGGTGAAAGGACCGGTTAACAAATACTGATTAAAGACCGTTCGGGCACATGGGCGCAAGATAGTTATCCCGCTCTCGGAAAAATATATCTTATATTTTTTGCCATGTATCAGACGCGTGCCCCAATGTTCGTGTTTCAGTCATCAGTCTTTCTACTTTTGCTGATTTTTCTCTATCATTGATCACTTTCTTTCTCTGACACACTTAATTTTAATTGTTCTCGTGACAACTGAAGTTTGATTTTTTCTGATAGTTCATTATATTCTTAAGGTGCGTTTACCCGAAATAAAAGCGCATAATTCTGGGTGAACAGAAGGGATAAACTACTATGTTTTATACAAATGTGGCTTCAAGTTTAAAGCGCAAAATGTGTGTTATGCGCTTTTTTTCGGAACGGGTGAACGAGCCCTTAGGGTGATATGAAATGTGTAGTGGGTATTTGAACCATTTTGTTGTGCAATATTATCCGGACGAAAACTCATTTAATGTTGTCGATGTGTGTCTTTCCCCTAGATTTGGAAACGGGTTTTATCATTGGTTTTTTTTTTCTCTGGAAGCAAGTGTTTATATTTTGATGATTTTGCATTATTTCTATTTGTTTTTCATTACTCCATGAGTCAATAGAAAGGCATAATAAAACTCAGCTAATACAGCAAACCAGGTTCAAATGGCTAAGATGGAAGATTAATGCAACCTTGCACCCATCAGGAAGAATTAGGAAGAATACAAAACAAAGTCGCGACTTGGGTGAAAACTTCAATGTCTTGAATGAGGGGCGGCTAATCATATACATAACCATTTAATATCTAAAGCGTTTCAAAGAGAAACTAGCGATTATCATTTTATAGTATTGACCTTGTGCAATAAAGGAAAATATAGCAACCATTAAAAATTAAATTGAGATGTTTTCGCGTTATGTATCATGATACGGGGCAATCTTTTTCGTCTGTAAATATCAAGGATATATGTTACAAGGAACCTTGAAACAATTTATGACATACAGTTATAAACATCATCTTTTCAATAGCATGGGCAATGCTCAATGAAAGAGGCACGTACGTTATGGTTATTGTAAACGTTTGTACTCAAGTAAATTAAACTAATATTTAGCATTTTAAAAAGTAAAATTGAAGAACATGTATCAATGGCAAATAATGTAGTAGGTCTATGCATTATATAAGCGCAAATACAGTGATGCGCGATTCTAACCTCTCGGTTGGCTTATCGTTTATGCGTTAAGCTTCTCTACTTACGTTGTATATTGCATGTGTTTATCGTTCATACGATTAACGTTTAAGGGATCAGGTTTATGGCGCATGCGTTTATCTTTCATGTGTCTATCCTTAAACGCTTACAGTTCATGGTTTATGTGTATATCATTAATGCGATCCAATTTATTTAAAAAAACAAGAGATACATTTTTTAAGTGCAATGAAAAAAATGTAGTGAGTTTGTCAACTGTAATAGTTGAATCAGCAGCACTCAATATATCTTATTTTGAATGCAATATTTAATCCATGAAACCATACCAACATTTGCAGATGCATCTCATTCTTTGCTTTCCGTATTTTAATGACCCTCGCGACAGACGTACACGTATAATAATTTGTGTGTCAGCGCAATATAGGCGATTAAAACGCGCAAAATTGGTGTTATGTTTAACAAGTCTACTGTATAGTTGTTAAATGCTGAAAGGGATCACGCGAAGTCTTGTGTCAAACCGGTTCCCTTTTTCTGGCGTATACATGTAATTATAGTTAGCACGTGGGTGTCTTGTTGATCGTGTGTCCTCTTTTAATGGTGCGTTCATGGACCAGAGCCCTATAGATGTTTGAATATCAGAAGCTGTCAATAGCAATTTCGTATAGGAGTTCGATTAGATTTGATTCCTGCGCATCATCAAAAGATTGATCATATTAAATATCGATTTTTTATTGATTGTATTTTATAGTTTATAAACAAGCTAAATCAGAGAGGCGCGCAGCCTCTTTTTTTTGTTGGAATTTTTATTATACCGAAACCTACATTGTTTTACATCGATATATGGATTTCTGCTTGTCAAAAGTGTTAGCCATTGTTGCATATAAAGTGATACGGATCATAGAAACATGTCAACAATCTTTCATTGCGATTATATTTAAAACAAAAACATTGATATCGTGATGGTGCGTTAAATTTATAATTAGGAAATAGACGGAGATTGACGTTCGTGTACTAAAAATCCATCCCATGCAAGATTTTCCACCAACTGACTTGCCAGTTTTTTAGCCTTCTATGAAAATATTAACTTTAGAAAATGCATGTTTTACAGCATTTATGCACAACAGTTGTTCATAAAAATTACGAGACTCAATGCATTCAAATAGATAAAGTGAAAACATTGTCATAATCAAATTGGTGTTTGTTGTAATAGTACATTATTAAAATAAACCTATTAAACATTTATTATGTATTTTTGCACCTGCCAAACTACATAAAAAGAGTTAAATAAAAGTAGAAAAGTAGAATGGACTAAATACACACAAAATAAGTGCAATAACCAATTAAACTACAGTTTAGAAAATGCAATAAAAACTAATGTCGTTTCTTTTCGTTCCATACAATAGGCATCATTTAAGAATCACGATTTATTTATATACAATACGGATTAGCACGTAATTAATCTAAATAGCTTTTTGACGTAATTTCAACACAAAAAGTGGCACCTGTCTAAAGTTCTGTACAAGGCTATTTTCTCGGAAAACATCAATTTTTGAAAAGGAGTACCCAATGCGAAAACAAACATTTGTAGAAATGCATAATAGTCTAGTTAGAGATAA
This sequence comes from Hydroides elegans, assembly GCA_001703475.1. Classification (NCBI taxonomy): domain Eukaryota; kingdom Metazoa; phylum Annelida; class Polychaeta; order Sabellida; family Serpulidae; genus Hydroides; species Hydroides elegans. The sequence continues at coordinate 5,302 of LQRL01084867.1, forward strand.
AGACCTACATATAACCATCCAAGGACGGTTGTCTGGACTAGAATACGGAAATGTAGAGGACAGTGCTCCCGAATGTCCTTAATGGCTCAGATTAGGGCCGACTTGGTCGGCTTGGTTTTCTGGTTGGCTAGCGACTCTACTTTAGCCCGTTTATTGCGTCTAAAGGGTGTGGCCATATTGATCAAACAACCGTTTAAACCTAGGTTTGAACCATTTTAGGTCGTGGTTTCAATTATACATACCTAATGCAGCGCCATTCTTCAAACAACATTCAAACCTATTTTCAAACCGAAGGCGCATATGTAAAATTCCTATTTATGTCTTTTTAAAGCACGTTTGAAGCCAATTTGAATGAGGTTTGAATATAATTTAATATAAGAAGAGTTTGTAATCGCCGGGAGCTTAAGTGGTTCGCTTTGTTTGTAGGTAGGTTCGATCAACGTGTCTACATCCTTACTGGTGGCTAAAAGCTTACATGTTTCGGAACACCTAGCTATACAGTTCTTGGTTCGGTTCAATACAAAAGTATATTTCAATGTTTTCTTCATCATTATTAATGTGCACTTTAAGAAAAAAATCATTAAAAAGACTTCATGAAAATATTTTTTTCTCAATGAAATGACGTGCCAATCGCATGACTTTATTTCCTTTCGACTAAAACGAAACTGCGACCTGAACATTTTCATTTTTTAAATTCCATTTTATTAAAAGCAAAAATAAACATCAGTATAGACAGGTAAATCTCATAATTGGCTAGTAGTCCTGTTTCTGTTATTCAATGTATATATATTTTTTATATATTTTTGGTTAAAAAAAGGGAAAGATATGGAGGTATAAGCTCAGTCTCATTCCACTTTATGAACTTCTATATAGTTACATTTTACTTACACTTACGATTGCACTTACTTTGTTTGTTTTATATTTTGCTTATCAATCTCATAGATGCTCTTACATTTTATTACTAAAATACGCTTGTTTGTCGCAAGGTCGCTTGAGTATATTTATTTACGGATCTTAAAGTCACACCCCATATTTCTATGGTTTTGAGTAATCGTTTAAGCAATAATTTAATCATAACTTTTTAAGCAAAGACACACAACAAAGCGTTCATGATACGTTAACTGAAAATACCTGAATCCCTTAAATACGGAAACTGAACAATTAAAGTAACGAATATATATTCAAATATATATTAATTAGTATGATTTCTATAGTGTTACAACCACATAAGTAAGAAAGTTTATCTTAAAATAATTGCTATCAAAATATCTTGAAATAAATCTTAAGGGTCTTTCCAAGAAAGTAAAATTTGTACGCATGTCTTTATTATTTCAAAATACATAAAGTTACGTTATTTCCCACGTTGGCCTATATTTTCCCAGAGTTGCCCTGGAAGCGTTATAGTTGAAAGTGAAAAGTCATTTGAATATGTTTTCTTTAAACTGACCAAAATACATGTTCGCATGCGAATATGTTTGTATTGTATATTTATCCATATAGTACGTTTTGTAAATGGTTTAAATCTGAAGAGCTTTGCCCTAACTATTGCACATTTATGCAACTTAAAAGAGAATGTAACTAATTAATAACTGTATTGCAAATAAAAACATTACCGACTGAACTAAAATGACTACACCACTAATTAAAAATCGTGAATGATGCTTTAATAAAAGAAATATTTTTAGCTCATTCAAAGTTGGTTTTCAATAACATGCAAGCTGCGGAACGATGACAAAGTTTATTGAAATAATTATCTTCGAAAATTAAGAAATCAAGGACAGTATTACATAATGTTAAAAAATAATACAAAAGTAGCTAAAGATAGACTACTTAGCATTCTTCTTAAGCTTATTTTCATGGAAGCACGATTTACTCATATAAATGTCTACTCATACGGGTGAAAAAAAATGAAAGAGAGAGGGATAGAGTTAAACGAGGGATATATTATTATTCCGATGAAAATTTAAGATAAGATTGAAAAAATCTCTTTTATTTCTTTAAAGGTTTCTAATCAGTCCGATGATTAAACCATTCCAAGTTTGTAATATTATCTGACTGCAAAAAGTCGCGTTACTAACTTATTTGTTTTACTATTATTTACGGGTTAACTTTAGTGCATATTTATTACAAATTATAAACATGTATGGTATTTGCCCTCTAGGGTATTGTTTAGGTTTACTGACCTCTTATCACACTATAATTGCAAATTGAACATGTAATTAAAATCAAAATTTTCATTTTTGTATAATTCTCATTAAACATGAAAATATTTTCTTATTAAGCTTCAAATCATTGTGTGTTTTAGAGACTTCCAAACGCCAAGGGTTTTACTATACATGACGTTCAAAGTGCAATGAAAATATGGCAATTTGATACGGTATACATCATTTATAAGATACATTTTATTCTTCTGTACTAGACTTTGACCAAAGGTTTTGACTCGCAAACGTTCAGAATTGCACATTGATGCTCTTCAAGATTTTATTCTGAATTAAGCAATATTTTGTCGAAATGGTTTCTAAAAAGCGTGCATTTATTGACTTCGTCGGATAAAGCAATCACCTCATGTTATTTTAGTAAAATAATGAGTAACTAAAACTTAGAGTTGTGAAAAGTGCGCCTACATGTCCTAATCAGGATTCATTTGAAGTTTATCGACATTTATTCCATGTAAAGTTATCGAGCAATGTCGTCATTTCATCAGATCGTGCAGAGCCATCAAGACTTATCATTCGATGGTGAACTACGAAAGAACTTAGACCAAATGATCGGGCTGTGATTTGTCGAATGGGTTGCGCGGACAAAAGCCACGAAGGACAGGGACCCCGCGATTTGGAATGATAGGATAGAAACCCGCGATACTTAAAACTATATTTTTCGCTCGACGGATTCCTCTTACTGAACGTCAGTTATATAGTTATCAAATATCTATATAGTATTCAAGCAGAACTTCGGTGTTTGTACCATGTTCAACATACATCTTCTAACCTATATAGGAATTTCATTCATTGTATGTGTTCATTCATAAACAGCATTGCCTTGATGCAGCATGAGTATATCAACGGAATGGACCTCAGCAATATAAATTTGGATGGTTCAATAAATTTTCCAATATACAGTTAAAACCATTTCTTACCTTGATATCGATAGCAAATTCTTATATCAAACGTTTGGTTTGACCGTTTGCTTTTTCTCGCTTACGCTTTTATAGTTAGGCGTTTATGTGTGACCGTTTAGACGTTTAGCGGCTCAGGCGTTTAGGTAAGGTGTTAAGTATTGTTATTACGCAAATGTATCGTTTAGTCGGTGTTAAGTCGTTTAACCAATTAGAAAGCTTCGTTTACGCATTTGATTTGTATCATTTAGCCATTTGAACTATTAGGTTAGAAATTAGTTTAACTGTATGTAAAACACTCGCATTCCTATACATGTCCAATCATACTGATTTACATTATATCAAATAGTGTGATTAAATCAATCAGCATTTTTTTCAGTATAATGCCTACTTTCAGAGTAATATATCATCAGATGCATCACCACATATTTAGGGATAAAATGCATCATTAAGCTACAAAGTTTTATATTTTTTATCTTTTTCGTTTATCGGCCATTTGTGGGTTCCCTCAAACGCCCTTATCGGGCCCATATCTCTCAAATTCCTCATTATTCCACATTATGTTGTTTTGTATTGAAAAGCTGTAAAATTAGATAGCTCTCATCTCAATTCGCTTGGAATGCTCGTAATTTACATAATCGCTGTTTAACATATTATTGACGTCTTTTGGGCATAAGTGTGTTTGGGGACTTAGCCCATTGAATCTCTTTAACTAAGTACCGTCTATGAAATTTGGCAAAAACATATCGAAAGCATCTCGGTTTTGGGTGGCAAAAAAGTGGAAAAAAAGTTTTAATTTCGTAAAATGACTACGTCATTTTGGTTCAGAAGCAAAGTGACAAATATGTTTGTTGTTAGCAATATATTCTGATTATGTTATCTTTTGTTGCAATATTTTGAAGGGAGTTCTTACCACCTGAAATAAAACTTGTATTCACACAAACAAAAAAAACACGTCATATATTGAAAATCCAAATCACCTTGCTGATGAGGAGATACTTTGCATATAGCACCACCACCATCATAGTTAAGACCATAATTGCCCGGCGGCGCAACCATTTTCGTGTGTCCTCACGTGCGTGGTATAATCCATCCACACGGCAAATGAATGCGAAAAGTTGTGTAAATTATGTAGTTTACCTCCATACCAATCCAATGCTGATATCTTTATTCGATGGGTAAAACCTTGTATTTGGGTTCCTTTTTAGGGTTAGGGCCTGTCCACACGGGAAGCGGCAATATACTTATATAAACAGGCCCTTAAATATATTCTTTGACACGAAACGCTTAAACGCTTGAACGCTGAAACGCATAATAGCTTAACGCATAAACGCAGGGGGGAGGGGAACGGGGAATGGAAGATTAAAGCATCGCGCCACTATTCGTGCATGTAGACTTCTACAGATAAATACCTAACAAGACAACTTATTTCACCTCTACTCTTGGGATGCATCCTACATGATGTTCATGATATATTTTGAAAATATGTACTACAATCATACACTGGATAAGGCTGCTACTGTGAAAAAAAATCTTTGGGTACGACATCGGGCTTTACTTAATGTTTTTTTTTAGAAAACATAACATGGCTTAAACATGTTTCTATTAATCAACATCATGTGGCCATAGCCTTTTCTAAAGTCATAATTTTGGAGTTTATATTTACGACGAACAACTTAAAACGATATATAATATTTTTCCTAGATTAAAGATAATCCACCGAAATCCCCTTTTATCTTTTTAACTAGCAACGAAAAGCAAAAAACAGTATATGCAAAAGGCTATAAAATTACATTTTCCTACAATAAAAGTAAAAATAGATGGCAGGCTCTTAGTCAAAATCAGTCTAATATGTCACGAAACAAAAGCCGTTTATCCCTTTTAGCCTTTCATATGTGTGAATGATATAATAAATCCAGGAATTAAATCATGTCATCTTACAATTTATCGTGGTATCGGTAGCAATAAAAGTGATAGCTTGATATCTCAATTTTCCTATGAATTAACAGGACACAATTACAAAGCAAAAACAGAATACATAAAAAGTTAACAGTGATATCACATACACTTATTAATAGCAAATACATTATAATCTCAAACAGTCCATTGGCTTTTCCATTTTTTTCGAAAAAATACTGTAAATATAGGGGTCACTGCATACGTTCAATTCTGTAAACCGATACCCCAGGTCCAAAGCCTATAGAGTGTGACACACTTTTATGTGGATTTTATTACTTTTCATCGTATTTTCTCTTACTTTGTCGTGCCAACAATGTAGCACATGCCATATAAACACTCATATAGCACTCAACATAAATTAATTGTCAGTAAACGATTTGAGAAATAACAAGGGGCCAACCTGTTTCAATGCGCCTCCTTGTAAAATGCATTGAACGCGAACAAATTCCTTGTCAATATTTGCTAGATTAAAATAGCAGAGATAACACTAATCAAATGTGATTGAATGTACAAATATGACAAGATTTTTAACCAAAACCCCACGAGTTTAAAAAAAAACCTTCATATGTCACAAACCACAAAATCCCGTGCAAGGTGCAACGGGGAAAAGAAACTTATTACTTTCAAGACTGCTGGCCGAATTTTCATGAATTTGACTTTTTGCAAAGGTGTTCTGCTCAAGTGTTTATCCTTTTCGCACTTGGTTAATGTTATACGAAGGAAATATTTCACAAATTATTTATTAATTTCCCTTTCAATTAGGTGCAATTTGACAATTACAAGGTTGGGAGTCGCTGACACAAATTTGACTTTTGCAATTCATATTTTTCCAATAATTGATGTATCAAAATATAGATTTAACCAAAAGTGGACAATGTGGACCGTATTGTTAAAAAAGGAAATTTAAAGGTGAATATCCTTTTTAGCAGTGACACAGTCAAAATAATTTTTGGCATACGCAAAATATGAATAATATTAAGGAACGACAGGTAAAACAACATAAAAGTACTTCAGAATTGTCGCTCTCGATTCTTCACAACAAAGCACAGTATGCATTTAAAAGCGATAATTAATTTCAAACTTCTATATATTTCTGTAACTGTTAATAACAATACATCTTCCCCGGATATCTCTCTGTTAGAAATAATGATTATTATATAGCAGTTCAATTCAGAGTTGAACTACACTTTCATCTTTCCGTTATTAAGGATGTTGCAAGACGATAAAATAATAGAATGTCTCAGTGGTATATTCATATTTCCCTGTATGGTTTCCCCTCTAAAATCAAGAGATGCACCCTTGCTTCAAACAAAAGAACTGACAATAGCCAAACACGACTTTTCTCTTATCTCCTTTTCAAATGCTTTTCAAGAGGGGTGGGTTGGTCCCGCACCGCGAAGAGCATACCCAAATACAAGAAAATATCAATTTAATAATAATGACTATGTCTGAATGCGAGCATCTCTTTAAAGTGCTCCAAGAACAATAGTTGTAAGAGGTTGTAACCTTTCACACCCCCTACCCGACAATTTAAAAAACCCCGAAATTGCAGCTATTCGAAACGGCACGTTAACGCGCCAAAAAGCGTGATTTATTAGCTAAACTAATCACGTGATTTCTGGCCGCCCCTGGAAACTACCTAGGAACTAGTATTAACTATGCTTTGATGTGTTCCGTGAATAACAATTTCGATACAGAACAGGAATGTGTCGTTTCGCTGATATGTTCAACCCCCGAAGTATACGCCCCGAATCAAAACGAATTAAAACGCATTCATTCTCTGCTGCGATTAATGTTACTGTAATTACAGATCATGTTTCGTGCTTCAAAGAACTTGATAAAATACCGTAATACATGTCTTTTTAGGATAATTATTTATTTTAAGTTATATTGCCTTTATTTTACGAACCATTTGTTAGATGTGCCTGTGACATATAGGCGATCATCGCCCTCTTATTTAGTTGTACATTTTAAAAGTGTGTGTGTGATGTATTTCTAGAATAAATTGCAGCTCCTCAAAGGAAACTTGACGATTTCCACTGGAATAAGTATATCCTTTGATAACTAATTAGACATGATTTAGCATTGATTTATTGTTAATCCTATCGTTATATATTTGATTTTCTGAATTTATTACAAAATACCGATTAAACTGCAAAACATATAACTTATTCTTAAGGAACAAATAAAAGTATACAGCAAATCATGGTAAGGTGACAATATTTGACAAACCGTGACTGTCTTTGATAAAATGAAATTAAATGTAGATTCTAATGATAAACTGCAATATGCCTTATTCAAATGCAACTTGAAAACAATTTTTTTTAGAAAACGTTTTATAATGAAAGTCCATGAAAAAATGCATAGTCATGTATCTTCTAGCTGCATAATGAAACTACGTTGCTTTTTATTTGAATAGAAATTATAAAACAATTTCAATAAATTAAAGTTCCATTCTAGCCCTAATTAACCAAACGATATCACATACATACCATCCTTATCTATCAGTTTTTTTTTTTATCGTACGTGGTTTCAAGCACAACAAAAAGAGTCTATCTAGGCCATCCTAAACACAGTCTGCCTCAATCCATCGTCTCCAGAAGATAGAAGAATGATGAAGGTATATCGCGATTTGGACCCTAGGTCAAAACTTCCCCACTTTTGGCCACATAGAACATATAGTCCCGGGAAAAATACAATTTAGAAACTTTTGTTTACATTTGTATTTACTGCATATTCAAAGTAATAGAGTCTAAAATGAAAGTTAATATCTACACTTAATAATTTTGAAAAATCAACATTTTTTGAAAATTTGACAGGGGACATTTTTAGTAATATGTTGCCAAAATCGTGATTTTAAAGTCCGGGAACCTTTTGACCGGGACTTTATGGCCAATTATCCACAATTTGCCATTTCGGAACATTAACCGTGTTGTCTCCACATTCATGGATCTCTCTAAAGCTAGGTTTGAATGTATTTGACTTGGTTTAAATAAGGTTTGAAAATAAAGCATTATGGTTCAAATGACATTAGCCCTTTAACAGTTAGTTCCAGATGATGTCTAATGCTTAGTTCTTCAGTGATGCTGTACACCATTTTCCCTTATATTTCAAAGAACAAGAATTCCCTCAGAGCATACTATATTTCTTTTCTTGGGACAGCTCTCGTTAATTCCAGGCTCGATATATGACCACCCAACTATGGGGATATTGAGAAATCTATTACCTCTTATCAACAAATTTCATCTCTACTTTAGACATCATTAGAAGACTCCTTGCCCACTACAGCTTAAGGCTAAAACCCCCGTCTGTTTATAAACCCATCTTCTTAAATAACCTGTTCTTCCTTGCGCCAAGTCGTTTGATGTTTTCAATTTTCACCTGAAACAAAACCTAACTGAAGGACACTTAGGGCCTGATTGAATAGCAAAGTGAAAGTGCTATACATTAGTGCTATTAAATTCAACACTACATGCAAGAAGGGTCCGAATGGGGCCGCGCCCTTTTTTTCCGGTCTAGATTTCCCATGAGGCTGAAATGTTCACATGAGTATATTTCTAAAGACTTCAACAAACTTCTAAAATCATCACCCGAAACCTGAGTCGTAAAGGGGACGCACGCACCATGATATATTAATAATGAGGAACGAAGAACAACCAGCGATCGTAAAGTCATAAAATTGTGACTTGACTTCTCCGAGCTACAGTGGCGCGCGGTTCCAACCCTACAATTTTTTTAGTGTTTATGGTTTCACGTTTAGTGTTAAGCGTTTAACATTGAACGTTTAACATTAAGCGTTTATTGCAAATTGTCAAAGGGTTCGGGTGGGTATTATCGTTTAAAGTTTAACCCTATATACGCTTAACGTCTACCCATAAACGCTAAACGTTGAACGCTTAACTTGTTTGTCTTCATTATAGAGTTATGTCGACATGATGAATCCATGTACAAACAGCTCGGTCAAAACATACAAAATGATGTCAACATAGATCTACATTGTTGTCGGTTGTAGACCCATTAATTCCCCATTTTCTATATCGTTTGGTGTTTAACAGTTAACGTTTATGTCTAAAACGCTTTTAGCGTTTATGGTTTATGCGTTTATCGTTTAACGTTTAGTGTTAAATGTTTAGTGTTTGCCATAAGGGATACGAATCTGTATAATACAAAGACTTGTGTAAGAAAAAATTATATTTGAATATATTTTTTCAAAAATCCAAATTATATAAGCTTTTATAAACTCTCTCATGAGCATTTAAGCTGGGTCTTATTTTGTGATTTTATATCTTTCTAACTAATTATAATACATACATATAGGCTATAACGTAGGGTGCTTTTTCAATCTCGTCCACATGAGCAGAATCAAGTGACCTCAGCAAACATTTCCAACTCATCACTAAGAAACCCGACTCCAAACTCAGGGGCGCACGCCATGATATATTTAAAAAGGTTGACAAAAAGAATCCCATGCGCAAAAGGTGGGTAATTAAAATAATTGTTATCCCTTGAAGGGGGGTCGCGTGGACGGGAATCTTAGGATGTAAAGTGCAAAAGGCGGGGATCACCGGGGGTCAACTTTGTTCACTTGTTAGGGGCCGAAATATGGATTGTTGAAAATGGCTTTCACGCCATCTCATATAGCATTACCTGTGAAACTGGGGGACAACCAGGGGAGCAGAGAGGCCCTTTGGCGCTTTTTTATTCAATCATCGTCTTATCTCCTTAAAAGGTTCAAGGGTCAGGCACTTTTTCCTCTTTGATGCTAGTGTGACAGGGTCTTTTTAGGACACTGATTAATGTTTTTCGGTGGCTTTGTTGAAGCATTATTAGCTCAGTGGAACAACTCGGGTTTAAAATTATAAAAGGGTTCTACAAACAATAAGGAATATAGCTGCCCTTTTCATTAAGTTGTGATCGGTCAGTCAAAATTGAGAGCTTAGCCCCATATTACAAGCGGATTTTCCGAAGCTTATGGAATAGTATATCCTATACTTATGTCTAGCTATACATGTACATGTATGCTATACGAGTCTTTACTATATAAAACTGTTTTGAGAAACGCAAATATGCATTTTATTTGTTACTTTTGCATATGTTTATTCATGTTTTTTTTGTGTTTGAATCAACTAAAAAAAGCTGGTCGAATATAACATTTATCGCGACAATTCATGTTGAAATAGATAAATGCAAGACATCATGCAGTTAAAATACAGGGGTAAAGAACATAAATATTTGTAAATAAGTCCAATGCATCTTTAATTAAAATACTTTAAGATATGACATATCAAAAAGCAGAAGTTATCATATCATAAATAAATAACTCACTTATCATCTTTTGATAGTGGTTAGCAAAAAGCCTTTTCATGATTAGAATTAATATAGTAATGAAACAAAATCTTAAATGAAATATATAGCTATAGACCAGACAGAATTGACATTCTTATTAACTCGTTTCTTCTAAAATAAATTGATATCAAGGCCAGAGTAATAAAAGGATTGATATTAGTTTACAGTTTTTTGTAATTATATAAACATCAGTTATTAAGCAGTCAGAATCTTCACAGGACGGACTAGTCTTAAACTGACAAAAGTTTCTGACAAGCGAAAAGGAAAAGAATAAAAATATTTGACGTCAGGGTAAACCAAAGAGAGGCTTTTGTGCAAAAAGGCAATAAATGAGTAAACACAAGTTTGCGTTATTATTGTCCAAACATGTGAATGTATAGCATTTTCGTTTGTGTATTTTAATCAATATCTTAAAATATATTTCCAAAATAATAAATGTAGTGTAGATTGAATAGAAAACATTGCCATTAACACTAAAGATGCTATAATTGTATTCGATATATAATAAAAGTCTTCAGCAATGATATAAATTCTGCATGAACCTCTCGTTTTTCCATTAAAACTCTTCAAACTCCCCCATCGTTCCGTGGTTGTTTTGCCTCTACCACAGCTCTTATTATGATGACCTCATAATGATTCTTATTAAGATTTGGTTTCACAATAATATGGTAATCAGGTTTCATTCCTTTGCAACGCCTTTAGAAGAATTGTGGTTAACGTTTTTATAAAACGTCCCATGTGGTCACCGAATGGTTTCAATAAGTCTGAGGCAGTACCAATCACCTTGATGCCAATATAGGAAAACAAAATTGGTAAAATAAAAAGAGAAATATTCGGCCCAAAAGAAGGGAAGTCATAAGAAAGCAAATGGTCAATACTTGAAACTTGTTAACTTTCCAAAAAGTAGGCAACGGTGTATATTGTATAATGTCGTTAGTATGTTACGAAGGCTTGACTTGAGTGACCCATATTGGGCCGAGTTCTTTTCAGCAGGTGTATTAAGTTGTTGAAGGATTTCCAAAGCCATATAACTGCCTACACGACAGGCATATTCATGCATTATTTGGCTATTGAAATTGCGAGTTTTCCAAAAAAATCGGTACCTTTCTCTTCTTGGCATTTAAAATCTTCAGATCAATTTGACAGGCTGATAATAAAGTAGCAAAGTGACTTATGATCAAAAGAAAATAATATGCTGTAACTTTAAACGGCTTGTGCCTATAGATAATCTGACATTAAATCAAAGTTATAAAACTTTCTGACACGATTATGCTATCACACATTATACCTTTAGCATATATGATACGTTCTTGTGCTCAGTTTTTTTATTAAACGACATATCAAACTGATAAAAATAGGTTTTGAGCAATGAACAACATCTAAAATATAATGCGTATTAATGGTAATTTTGAATTGATATTTTTAAGGAATATAAGGTAGTCATTTATTGCTAAAATACGCTTTTCATAACTTGATATATAGTTTCGTATTCCTACTTTCAAAAAATACAAAATCGGGGAATATAATTGGTACCATGAAAGTTCCGCTTTCTATAAGGAAGTTGATTTTGACGTTTTTATTAGATATTGTTTTTCTTTAACACATCTTTACGAAATTACAAAACTAATCTGGAAATAACAACACATGTTTTGTTTTATAACCCACATGAATCCACCCCAAAAAAGTCTCCGGCCAAAAAGTTTCGAGCCATAAAGTCTCTAAAAGTGACACGATGTGCCAAAAAGTCTCGAGCCAAAAAGTCTCCGGCCAAAAAGTTTCGAGCCATAAAGTCTCTAAAAGTGGCAGTATGTGCCAAAAAGTTTCCGGCCAAAAAGTCTCTAATCATAAAACAATATGTATGATATAAATGAACAACAACGTAACTTTCACACCATTAAACCGTTAAGAGCAATCTTCCGACCACCTTTGTTATTTTCAAACATCTTGATTTCCATTTTGTTGTTCAAATTTGTTAATGATTAAGCTATAAATGCTTTCCTTTATATCCGAAACATAATCCGGATTAAGTGCTATGTATGTATGTCGTGTTACACGCATATACAGTAGAACAATAGATGAAGACACTGAAAGGATGGATTTTTTATCCCTAAGTAGCACTGATTAATAAACGAATAGCATTGATAAACGAGTAGCATTGATAAATAAACAATTGGCATTGATTGATAAACAATTAGCATATATTGATAATCGAGTCGCTAGGTAACACATAAATTGACATTAAAAGGATAGATCGTTTATGCATAAAGGTACGGACAGCCAGCCGCGAAATATTTCGCAATCGCAAATTAATTCAAAGAAAATATAGAAACCAAGCGATATTGAATTTTGACTAAGTCCCGAG
>LQRL01084867.1:24115-34598 GCA_001703475.1 Hydroides elegans
AACGTCATAGTCGCGTCCAAATATTACTTTATTTTTCATTAGACCCTCACCGACGTCAAAACCGTGTTTTGGAAGACGTCGTGACGTAATTTAAATGTTCTTGATCAGGAAAGTTGTTTCTACCATCAATCGATTTCTTTTACTTCTTCCCATTTATTCTACTGATTATTTTCTACAAAACATTTTGCTGATAGAATCATTGCATCACATGTATATATTTTTTATTTTGACTTTCCAGATTTCCCTTCACATGGCCCATTCAGTCCACCCGAAATATACGACAGTTCTGTTGACAAGCCCGCTGAAGCGCCACACTTCAAACACCGAGCGCGACGCCACGCATGGCAAAAACGAATAACTTTCCAGAGTTTTCACTCGCACGGTTCGCAGAGTGCACCCGAACTATACGACAGTTCTGTTGACAAGCCTGCCGCCGAAGCGCCACACTTCAAACACCGAGCGCCACGCGTGGCAAAAACGAATTACGCGACATACCGCACACACTTCCCTCGTTAGTGATATATTTCTCATACCGAACAACGCTCCAAAACTTCAAAAAAGATAGCGCTCGCTCGACGAGGGACGCCCTAGCGGCATCTCCGGGGAGCACGAAAAGTCACGTGGCTTCACTATAAATCATATTAATTCCTTCGTTAGGAATTTTTAAATAGTTAAATTAAAAAGAAAAGAGGCAATGGACCACCCTTTGAAGAACGCGAAACATGCAATGGGGGATAAATAATTTATTGGTGCTAGGGGAGGGCGGATGGGGTTTTCTGTTTTTGATATAAAAAAGGTGATATATGGAAGTGTTATATGTTTCATTTATTTGTTTGAATAGACTCTTGTTAAAATGTGAAATGACGTGAAAACATGATGAACCCAAGTCGACCATAAAGCATATTTTGGGGTCTGGTCGCACATCCAAAAAGTGATAGATAGCAGACATAAACTCCTATTTATTTGATTGAATTCACAAAAGACTCAAAGACCCGTTTATACATTGAATATACCAGCATAGTCTACTTTCGGCACGAACCATATTTTTTGTGACAAAACGCAAACGTTAAACCGAAAACTCGACAAACGCCAAACGTTTGCGTTTCTCTAATTTCTCAATCGTACCTATATCCTAATGTCATTAATCTTTATATTTTAATCACATTACACAATTGTTACATTATTCATCATTTCAAGGCCAACTACTCAAAAGTGGCACGTGCCTAAACATAAGTGAGTAAAATTTAAACATTTTTTTCATCGAAATTTGACCTATTTGATTCTTACCAAGGTCGTTTTCCTCCACATGCAAAAAGTACATGTGAATCGGAGCTCCGTAAAAACAAAGGTTTCCTATTCCTTAATCGCTATGAAACTATTATAGACATTTATAGACATACCATTTAAACTGTTCCACTTGATTTCATAAGTCTCCGCCCGCAATATTTATTGTCTAGTACTATATTATCACATATCATTTTCCTTTTTCTATTAAAATATGAATTTGCAATATGGGTAATTGGATCCTTAAGCAAATCCCACAATGTCTCGAGGACACATGTGACATTACGACATTTGCCTATTGATTATCAACACAAAATTTAAACATGGCAAGAAACAGTGTATTAATATTTTGAAACAAAAAGTCTTTTGTCGTTTTAATAAAAGTGACAATGCCTCGGGATACCCGGAAATGCTTATATTTTGAACCTGGACTATATACATGAAAGAGCAAATATTTTTACGTCTCCTATTTTTTTTTTCGGAAAAAAAATCATATTTAATATTGTGAGTAAAATGAGTCGTTATATGGGACTTTTGACATTAACTAGTAAAAAGGTCACGAATCTCTCTTCTATGTTAGTTTTTTTTCTCTAAAATTCTGGAGAAATGTTGTTCTTCTGATTTGGCATTCCGAATATATATCTTATGTGTAATACGTGATTATGACTATACAATTGAGTGAATCACGAAATTAAAAATAACACCACACAACTAAATAAGGCAAACATTACGAATCCGGCCCAAAAAATTTCCACCCAAAAAGTTTCCGGCCATAAAGTTTCCAAAATTGACAACATAGGACAGATAGTTTTGACTAGAAACTCTCTGTCCCATGTGGTCAATTTTGGAAACTTTATGGCCGGAAACTTTTTGGGAGGAAACTTTTTGGGCGGATACCAAAAATTACATATCGACAGGGGCCTATGAGGCGGGTGAAAATCCGGACGGACGAAGTCGCTCGTTCTGGGACCGAAACGGCTTTTGTAACGTCATTATATGCCCTATATCGAAATTTGGGCCGAAGTTTGAAGTGAAAATTGAGGCATGCATTTATACTTAAGAATATTTCCCTATCTCAGTTAAACAAATCTACCCTGTGTCTTCGACTCCCTTTAACCGCTCTAAAATTCGAAGTCGGTATATTCGGGTCCCTATCGTACTGCTTTCAAAATATAGCATTGTTTATATATGCATCTTGCATTTCTAATGATGCATCAAATATACATACCACCAGAAAATTAATTGCCAACCAGTTATTGACTGGACAATACAGAATAAAAGTTAAGTTAAATCTCCTAGACATTGCACTCATTTATGTTTACGCCCTGTTAATTAAGATTTATATAATTAGCCGGTGTCAGATTTCACATTAATGCACTGATTATTACTTGTAAAGTTAAACCTGTTAACAGGACATGCTTTCCCCTTTATTAAAATCTTAAACTTCGTATATGCAATTTATTTTGTGATATGTGCTTTTTAATGGGTTACAGTTTAGATGACAAAAAATATATACATGTCGACACGGTGTCTCAGTATAATTACGCAATTGCATGTTTTGGTTTAAAAATAATGCACACAAAATAAAGTCATTAAGGGGTGCACCGTAATGAAAACTATCATTTGGTAAGATCAAGGCAGAAAATATACCTGTTTTTATCAACTTTTCAAACCTGTTGTGTAACCAGTCAAAACGATGGAACTTGATTCCCCTTTATAATCAGTAATTTTATTTAGGCGATTTCAGATTCCACAACATGTATTTTTATGATGAAATTATATATGTTTTGTATCCCCAGGTCGGATTAATCGTAGGGTTTTTAGAGTTGAAGAGTGCTTCAGGTTACTATGTGGTTAGAAAAACCAACTTGCGTACTATATATTTTGAAATTAATCACTCTATAAACAATATATTATTTTTCACATCGCTACAGACGCACTTAAACGTATGTCGTGTCCGCAAGTGAAAATGAAAGTAGTTTTAACTTGAATTGATTAAGTTATAAACTAAAATTTGTAATTAACTGATAAGGTTCTAAAGTACTTCGATAAGTTCAGAAAGGACATGAATTCAGGCGTTTAATTTGTATCGTTCTTCGCATCAAATCCAGTCATATTTGATCCTATGATGCACATTCTTAAGGTAAGGAGACTATCAAATACATTGACGAGTCTTCTGTCAAAAGAAACACGCCATTGACAGTAGGTTATATTTCAATCTAAAAATGTTAATGCAAATATTAGAAATACCTCTATGTGAATAGCTAAATTTGACTGTTTAATCCAAAAAAGAAATTAAAGTCTATAAAAAATATAATGTGCTTTACCCTCTCCATGCCCTTATTTTAAAACAGTCAGATATACTCTCCATAGTCTTCCATTGAATAGATATTTATATATATTTATTTTCAATAACCCTCGATCCTCTGTGTAGTTCTAAAAAATCAAAGCAAATCGAAAATATTACCGAACTGCCACGCACGCCCTTAAGCCCGATGCTCGCGTGCCAGCAAGCGCCACGGTCGAGTAATATAACTTTAATTTAGAAATTTAAAAAAAAAACGATGACTTCACATTTTATATGCCACACGTTATATCGTGCGCACTTCATAAATTAAAGTCAAATTTGGCGTAGGCAAAATTTGAATATGTAACTACAATTACAGGGCTTTTATAGAGGGGGTATTTTTTTAATATATAAGACGAAATGCGCAAACTTTGTAATTAAATTACTATTATGTTTTATCAATCTTCAATTACATTTGCATGTAATATGTCAAACTGTTAATTATTAAAACTAAAGAAAAAATATAATTGTCTGTTCGCGTGGCATAGCTAAATTTAATTGTTTTTGTAATGCAAAATATGGAGCTGGTAATTATAAGATATTATCTCGTGTGTTTAGTACATCATTTTGGATATCATTGCAAAAACTCTGTAATTATAGAATGCTAACAAGTACACTATGACAGTAATTGCAGAGCTCGTATTATTTTGGATGGAATCCCTGATTTGAAACAAAAGTGTGCAATATATTTTTGTACGATATTGAGATTGATTATGATAGCATACAAAATAAAGATGTTATGATTTCATTTCGTATTTTTATCATAGACGAATAAGTTTCGCTTGCGATGGTGAGCTATGATTTTGTGAGCTAAGCAGTTATGTGCCTAACAAATAAAATAATGTTAATGAAAAAATCGAAAACTATCATAACTGATTCCATACTGAATGATCCCGATTAATTTACTATTGTAATCATAGTTTAAGACGTTAGAAACTATTCAAAGTCCAAAGCACATAGCAAACATGACCAGGCAATACATGTGTATATAAAATGAGAATAGGAATAGACAATAAACAAATATCTTACAAGGCTGTGGATCCATGAAAGCTATTTGAAATTTAAAATGATTTTAAACCGTATTTGTATTTGTTAGTTATCATGTTTAAGCGACAATTAATGGAGAAAGAATTACAATGAAGAAAAAATACTTTGAACCTACGATATCAAGCAAAGTTCGCTCGCCCCTGGAATGTTTTATTCAAAAAAACTAGGGATTCAATAAAAAATTAAAATCTCTGTAAGTTTACATTATTCCGCGTTGTCATAATCTATAGATACTTGAGACCCTCCTGTTCATTTTATTTCTTTTTTATTTGATAGGGTCCCTTCATTTTCAATAGCAACTTTAAAACTGAACAGATGGTCTCCAAATAAACCCTAACCACTTTCGTTCGTATGGTAAAGTCATGGAAAATCCGAAATGGGAAAAGCAGGAACTGTTTTGTGTAATTAATTGGGTGGCACATTATAATGCATGAGCTGTAGAGTATTATTATTTGAGTAACATTGGTATATGTTTCACAAAACAATATATATAACACACTGTAAAAACAGTGTATTCATTCAGAGTCATCCAGAATAGAGAGTTAAATATCATCTGTACCTTAACGTACGTTTAAGGTTATACCCATGTATAACTATTTTAATACTCAATCTAAATTAATTCAGACCATTTTTGCCACTCTGTATCCGAAGATCGAACATAATATGCTATGGAAATGCCTATTCTGAGTGACCCTGCTCTGATATTAAAGGGAAAATGAGAACCATTTTTTTTTTCATTTTCATTTTTTTCTTTGTTCACCGCAAAATGTCTATTTCAAATTTGAGTCCCAAATATAAATATCATTTTCATTCAATCAATATATTCATCCCAATATAATGTTAACACTAAAAGTGATGGCATTTTGACAATGGTCAATATAGCACACTGATTTTTCAATTGTTGTATTACGGCCGCTAAAATTAAGTCAATTTGCACACAATTTGAAAATTGAGAAACAATTTCATTTTGGACTGTTTTATTATCTTTATAGTTATTGTCACGCATATTGAAGATAACTAGGTAGTTTCAAGCTTCGAGTATCTAGGTATTCGATAATCTTCGGCCTATGCTTGATAATAGACTATGTAGAATTTCACTTAAAAACGTATATAATAGCATGATTTTAAATTTCGCAAATCCATTGCATTTAATTGAAGATAGTGAGATGTCTTCCATGAAAGTGGTTAAACCAAACAGATTTCAATCCATTTCAATTTTAATTCAGAAGGCGTCAAACCCCTTTCAGCAACCATATGACACATCCTATCAACGAAATAATAGGACGAGAAAAATGACATCCAAATAATAATTCCAATTTCAAGTGTCAACTGTCTTTTTATTGACTTTTGAAAAGCATTTGATTAAGAAGAATGTATGGTCATTGTTGGCGATTTGAATAATCCGCGATACAAAAGTGGACGCTGCCCACTCGACCCCTTCGCGCGTGGACAGCTCGTAATAATACAATAATAGAACAATAAGTGAAAGTTTTACTTCTTCTTCTTGGCAAACGACAAATCTCTGAAGGGTGTGAACATACGAGTGGCACATGTCACTCTATAGCGTTGACAAGTCTTGAGACGATCGACATTGCCTTCATTTGAATAGCTGATGATATGTTACACACCAAGGTGTTCTATGCCATGGATAAAATTGAAGGGAGTGGCAATAGAATAGCGAGGGGTGAGGCTGATTGAGAGAAGGGCTCCCCACGACCTGATTTGTGAAAAGTGTTAATTTGACCATAAAGCTACCTGATACATTACAATATACAATAAATGATCAAATTTAGAAAAGCAATTTTTACAAAAAGGTGTTCCTATTTTTGTAGCTATAGTTGGCCTCATTGCGTTCATCTAGACAGCTAGATTCTGGTGAGGAACACCTTTTTTGAAAAGTGAAAATCAAAATACTTCTTTGCAATACCAATTTTTGATAACCTTTCAATTTATTTAGAACGCCTAGCTATATGTTTCTGAATACAATTGAAATGAAACATTCAAATGGATTTGTAAATAATTGAAAATTATTGAAAAGCTATTTCTTAAATTCTTGTAGCTAGATAGCAAACTTTGAAAGTTTGTAGGCAGATTAATTTTGAAAAGGAATACCTTTTTGAGGAACACCTCGTGGGATGCTCTTCTTGAGAGAATGGACCTCTGCCTATAGGGGTCAGTAGCGAAGGGGGACAGGCGTTTGTCATTTGTGTTATATGCATGAGAGGGTGTTATGGTAACGTCGGGGGTGCGCTTAGGGAAGAGGGGGTGCGCCCGTGGCCCCCCTGATACAATTGCTCATTTGTTCTTTGCTGAGAGATACTAATGGTCGACACTTGTGCTCAATTATACTGGTGTGATGATATCACGCGGCGGCGGGAAAATCATAAAATAATGGCTATAATTTGTGTCAACACCATCTCGTCTCAGGAGAGATCTTTATTCAATCGTTTTCCCCAATCATATGGAGTAATCGCGACAGCTTCGGGTTTTAACGCGCAAAAGCATAAACCATGCGAAATACCTATACTCGATACAGACTGTAAGCCCAATTTTTAATTGAACAGATAATTTCCATTCTGCAAAACTAATATTTTGTATATATTTTTCATTGCTGTTTAGCCAATGATAAATGTAAACTTATTTTTGCTATTAGTTTTCGCTTATAAATAGCACATTATCTTATTTACAATGACAAATTAATGCTAAGAAAAGAAAATCGATGGTTGTTTCACGAGACTACTAAGATCAGCACTGGCGTTCACTTGGAGAGACCATGTGAGTAACAAAGAACTATATGCTAAAGAGACTCAAGCTGGCTGGTTATTGCTATAGGCACCCAGAAGAAGCTGCATCCAATCTAGTGTTGTGGACCCCTAATCACGACAAGCGAGGGCGAGGAAGACCGGCGCGGACGTTTGTGCAGCAGCTGCGAAACGACACCGGCCTTCAAGAACGCGAGATGGCATCCTTGATGTTGAGCAGGGACCAATGGCGGATCCAGACAGGTCGATGTTTGCAACATCGGCCTAGATAGGCGGGTAGTTGGGTAAGAAAAGAATAACAATATGAATGCTACATTCATAATTCCTAAATCTTCTGAAGGGAACGTTCATCTTCCCCAAGCCTTCGTAGACTCGAGTGTGACTAAATCTATTTGTGTTTAATTAATCTAATCGTAATCAATAAATGTTTATTTTTTGACAATAAAAACCAAAAGTTCAAAAAATGAAAAAAAAATGATGAAACTCATTATATAAGTGTGAAATCACATATTATCGAAACGATTACTTTTTTGGGGAACGATTCGCAGCATAGAGTATTTGGCACAATATCCTAGATTTTATTCAGTTTTTTTTAAATTCTCGAACACGTGTTTTAATTATAATGTTTGATAATTATATATCAAACCCTAAAAGTCCTCGCCTCAAGTAGTATTTATGTCATCCATTCTCCAACTGCGTAATGCTTCACATGTCATTTGCCCTTTCCTGAGTTAGAGGGCCACCGCGTCTTTGATTTATTGTATCCACTACTTTGTCACACAGTAGTGGTCTCCCTCCCTGGTTCCTACCTTAAGTATGTTTAGTTTTGCTATTATGTCACATCTTCAAAGTTGGGCACACGAACTGGTTGGATAGTAGTGTGTTATGGGTGTTGCTTTTGACACCATTTCGCTGTATTTATCGAGTCTAAAAAGTAACACTTTCGAAAAGTAACGTTACTTATAAAGCCATGACGTCGAACAGGACGGCGATGTCGCTTTTACGTAAATGAGAAAATTTAAATCAGACATAATATCATCTAGACGTCAAAGTGAAGATAACATCGTTACGTCAAAGCGAATATGATATCGTGGCGTCACAGCAAAGACAATTTCGTGACGTCAAATCGAAGGTGAAATCGTGACGTCAAAACTAAAATAGTCAGATCGTGACATCATATCAAGGATTATATCGATATCGATGTAACGTCCTTCTCATTCGTAAGAAATGCCGTGAACAAGCTTCCTCATGAAACCAAATCGCAACGTTCCTTCAACCTCAGGCGTAACCTTTCGATTGGGAGCGTTCCCTTATATACTAAATGTTTCAGACGCACCCCCAGGGCAAAAAACAGACCCCGACTGCTAACGGGGTTCAGGAGCTGTTCGATGTCGGACCCAGGGGGTTTCAAATAAAAAGGGTGTAGCTAACATTAATCCATTCATCTATTTAATGCGAAATAGAAGAATTGAATCCGTGGGAGATTGCAATTCGAAAGACATAAAGTAAAAGTAATGATATGTATATCGTATTAGTCACTTAGCTGCTTTACTGAAGCATCGACGTATTAAGCGCAATTTATTGTCGTTTTTTACAGTCCACTCTTTTAATACTTGTAATTGGATTTGCAGAATAGAAATTGATTGTGGCAGATTTTGTACTTTTTTATTTGACCCCAACAAAGCGTTTGATTTAAAAGAGCTGTTAAACTGTAATATCTCCTGGTTTTAAGGGTTTTACTTTCACCACCATTTCTTTCATTATTCTCATCGCAGTTGGTAATTCTAATAAAGCGTCATGATTCCGTTTAAAATAGCCCATGTACATAACGAATATAATTTCAAAATAACTTAAAATGTATGTTGATGTGATAAACCATACAGCCCGCATCTTTTTTTCTCTCTCGTCGTTTTTTTTTTCATATAAAATATATTCTGATAAAAGATTAATTTCATCCGGTTTGCTAATTTATGCGCTCCTCTTGCAATCATAATTTGTAATACAATTATTTCTAATATTTCACCCATGCAAAATCAGAGCACATATATTTTATACGTTTATTATCAAACCAGGGAAGAATATTAGATATGGAAAATATTTCCAAAATATA
This sequence comes from Hydroides elegans, assembly GCA_001703475.1. Classification (NCBI taxonomy): domain Eukaryota; kingdom Metazoa; phylum Annelida; class Polychaeta; order Sabellida; family Serpulidae; genus Hydroides; species Hydroides elegans. The sequence goes on from LQRL01084867.1 coordinate 33,666, forward strand.
TTTAAAAGCATACTAAAAATGAATTTGCAAGTAGGTGGATCAATTTGGAAATCAAGTTATAAATCAAACATTTTCACTGAAAACTTAAACATTACAAAGGGTAAACCGGATGGACTGTTATCTTATAATCTAACGATTTCTTACTTTTATCCGGTTTGCTATTTTTCTGCTCCCGTTCTACAATCATAACTTGTAATCATATCATATGTATACATTTTGATTACGACCATATAGTGCTTCCTCAATTCAAAATAAGAACACATACTTTATTTTATACGTTTATTAATTAACCCAGACAATTCACATGTAGATGCTAAATATAGGGGAAAAAATCCAAAAATACATAAAAAAGCATACTACAACTGAACTGAAAGTAGGTTGATCGGTGACCAGTTTGAAATATATATATAAAAAGATTTTCACTGTTAATTTTACAAAGGCTTAACAGGATGTACTGGTGAAATAAATACTATAAAACTGAATACTGTTCTATAAATATTTCCAAAAAGTGTAAATATGACAAGGAAGCGAAAATCATCTGATATCAAATAAATTCTTTAAAAAAAAATATGTCCAATAAAATATTGAGGACTTCGACGGTATAATTTATACCACACTAATAAACATGTTTTTTTTTTCTTCTACTTTGTTACTTTATCAAAATATATAATTTATTTCAGTTGCGTTAGAAAACGTCGATAAATAAATGTGAGGAAATGATGAATGAAACTGAAGTGAAAATAGCCACATAAAGTCCGATTCTATACATCTTATCGAAATTCGTCGTCGTCGTTCACACTCCTTTCCAAAACTGAATGGAATTTCAAAGTGATTTATCATTAATATATATAAGGCCGAAAAAAAGAAAGAAGAGTTACATAAACACTCATTATAGAAGTCCGTCTATGCAATTTAATCACTTTCCCCTGCCCC
>LQRL01084886.1:2398-22774 GCA_001703475.1 Hydroides elegans
TAATTGTGGAGGTGCATAAAGATACTAGTTTCATTAAAAGGTCATTGACACAATGTTGATATGGAAAATACATGAATGAAATACATGTGATGTTCTATTTCAAAAATTAATCGATGATGTAAGCTGACCCCTTGTCCAAACATTTTGGTCTAGTGTGTAAATAGTAGTTGGCATTAGGATATTTGTGTATACATTTTATCTCTAAGATATGTATATATCAAATAAATATGATTTCGGTCTTAGATATCAGTTTAGTAAAATGTTATGGCACCGTAAAGACAAAAGAGGAGTCATTTCTATTTCAAAAACCGATCGCAAGTTCTACATGTAACTATTTGTCTGGTGCTAACCCATGGAATTTCTCGGTGTGGGGTGCACAAAATATACATATATATAAAAAATTGTTTGATTTTGTATGCGTACTAGCAAATGTTTGATAACTCTTGTAGAGAAAATTTACAAAAGAAAAGTGACACACTCTTGCAAAAACCACGGTGGTATAAATCACCATGCAACTACTAAGGTGCATCCCTGCCATTGATAATGTATGAGGAACATTCTGGTTAGTTTACTTTATGCAATAGCTATGAGGTGAGATCGTTTCAATTATTAACACCGGATTGATTTCAATGTTTTTTTTTCTTTTGCTTGTTAATCTATAATAATATTTTCCTGGACAAACAAAATACTATGTATAAGTTTATTTCGATGGAAGAAATGGTAAAATTTCAAAACTATATTTGAATCCCTGGGTACCTTGTACATGAGATCCATTTACATAAACAATTATAATATAGATATGTTTTGTATGAAACGGTGAAACACATACACATAAATCAAAACACGAGATATAAAAGAATGATGATAATAACAGAGCAGAGTCGACCTTGATTTTCTCAATAATTCATCAATGAAAAGCAAGAGCGGAGACCCAACTCATTATTAGTCTGAAAGCTAGGATGATCAGGATTCTGGATAATTAAAAAGGGGGGAAAAGGGGGATGGAGGGACAACAGTGAGGTATGATATGGGATTCAATTACATCTTTGGGCAGAAAGTAATATGTTCAACAAGGAGAATATTACTTACATATCGCTATTGAAAAAATGGCTTCTTTGCAATGAAATCAATGAAAACTTTATACGTCCATGTGACCTGCGATTCCTGTCATGTTACTATAGAAACCGTAGCATTGTAGCTTATGATAAGAATTTATAGTGCAAAAAATCGTTTGTTTTGTGTTCATCTATTTTTTCAATCGATTAATTATATTGATTCAAATCGATTATACGTTATAAAACTAATGTTGCACGGATCTTTGCCCGTAATCAACTAGCACCGCAGATGGTGATTGACTTGTATCCTTAATATAATAGAACTGCATCCAGGGTTTATAGTTTGACCTGTTGCAGAGAGCTTATATAAGCAAAGCAACCTATCTGTCTGTGTGCCGAGTGATATGGAAAGGTGTATGAGTCTAGCTGTATTTACAGAGACTAGCCTGAGTTTACCTGGCTATAAAGGAAACAGTGTTTAATGGAACTTTACTTAGGTCCATAGTGATGCGTCTTTATATTATTTAGGTAAATTGGTATGTCATTGTCAAGAGACTAATGGAATAATGGGGTCGGGAAGGAAACAACGGAATGGGTTAGGGGTAAGGTTCTGCTTTGAGCATTTCCTTGCAGGCCAGGCGTTTAAATAATTCGTGAATATTTTTGCATTTTCTCTTCGTGATCTAGGTCACTTTATGTTCATTTGATGGATAAAAGATGCCAATTCAACATTCTTAACTGAACTTGTTTCACAGCGTTGGCTATGACGGCAAATGCATTCATTGCAAAATATTTATTCTGTTTGATGGCATTTGTGGTCAACGTGAGTTTTGTTAAACTCAAAATTTGTCCATTGTCGTAAGGTTTCAAACCTTCCTACAAAAAGTCCTTCCTGGCATTGATGCACCGATTCTTAGGTCACGTTGATAGCGATCGTCGCTTGACAAAGTAACGTAGCAAGATATAATCGGATCTGCACATTGACACAGCGATGAAAACATTGCTCACTGTCACCGAAAATTAATTATCAACGAATGGTGGCCTTGCGTGGGAAAATACTGTATCATACTGCATTATTTTTCCCCCGTAAGTAGTTTCCATAACCATTGATTCTTGTAATGAAGCCGCGCTTTTATTTAGGTAAACACGTTATTTATTTCACGCATTTCTTTCTCCTTGTTGCGAATTCGTTGTTGTGTTTCCGGTTCATCTAGATAGTGATGCGCTTCCTCCCAGTGTTAGGGCTTATCTGCACTTTTTATACCAAATATTTTAAACATAAAGTTTTTATAATAAACTATTTATACGACATGCCAATCATCCAGAGTGTATATTTTTGTACATGGCGATCTATGACGCATATATATGTTAAATATAATTTGCAGTATTTAGCAAGTTGCTGCGACTTATGGCTAATGGCTGATATGACATTTGGCCGTAATGTGTCTGACATTCGTGCGCAATGTTGCATGGTGCACATCAGGTCTGCACTGATCTTCATTGCTATTTTTTTTTGCCGCGCCGATGAAACCGTAGTGCCCCTTTCTGCTTCATATCGACAAGGCTTCCGTACAAAACGGTGCTTCTTTTGGTTTTAGACTTGCTTAGATGAGACTAAACTCAGACTAAATTACCCTTAATCTTAGGAAGCAAGGGCCATTTTCGCTATCGATTAACATGTATCTTATTATGTTTTTTTTTAGTCAGGGATATTGTAGAGGTAGATCCGTTTCTTCCATGTATCGCCTTTGGTCTGACACCCTCGTCATACGGAAAGCGCCCGCTTTAGTCCTGGATGATTACATAGTGCGCCGCGAGATAATCCAATGCATTTACAAAGCAGATGCGCTCGCTACAAAAGCTGTCTTATCGCATCAGATTTTTTTCTTCTTGCTCTTTTACTCATCGCACCAGTTCTCCAGTGGTACTGGATATTTTAATATTTACCGAGTGAGCATTTGATCACTAGGTATGAGTTGTATATTTTATCTATTAGACAAATCTACGTACGCGTAGGTCATCTATACGAAAACAAATATACTAATCGTACTATATTTTAACGTTATACTCATTGGGTTCACTAATTTAAAGTAAATGATCAATCAATAAAAAATGATATCCGATCCGTAAAAAAAACAGTAACACTCTGTCCGTTTTATGTTCTGGTGCTTCGTCTTTTAGCGGCAGACCCCTGAAATCTCGTTCGGTACTCATTGATGCTTGGCCGCCACTTGAAGCAGCTACATCATACATCTCAGGTGTTTGGCTAATGCCAACTAAAAAAGAATAATAAAATATAAATGAATAAAGTAAAATAAAGTAAAAACATATCAATTCATACCAGCGCTTGATCTTGAGCTTCAATTTCTTTAGACATAACTTTTGCATAAATGACAGACAGTACATATAATCGGATTTTTAGATGGACTTAACACACTGGGTGGCTATTGATTGAATGGAAATTGAATGTGATTCTGAATAGAAAAAATGCATGTAATTGGATCAGGAATCAAACCAATTGGTTATCTTATGTCATTGCAAAATAATCAGTCACATTACATATCAGATGAAAAAGTAATGATACGAAATATAAAAATAAACATTTTACTCACCAATACTGTCAAGTATTTTTCTTCGAGAAAACAATAAAGCACGAGAAAGAGCCTGGACACAAAGGAACCGAAAAAAAAATCGAGACTTTTGATACATTAAGCGGTCGCTGGCAGGGGGAAACAGTGGGGCTGCAGCCTGTGGTGGCGCCGGAAATGGACAGACAGTGACAAGGAGGAATTTACGAGCTCGTTTCGGAAATAAAGTCGAGCCTGAATAGAATCAACGAGGAACCGCGCGTGGTTTTTAGGGGGATTTTTTTCTGTGATAGCAAACCTAACCCCTTGTATATGTTTGGCAGCTTCGTTAACGCAATGATGTTATATGGTGGTGCTGTGTTTTAGGATAAGGAGGAAAGATTTTTTGTAAAAGGGGCCCTTTTGTTGGATATTCATTCATTGAGTAAGTATCGATAGCAAATTATCGAAAACTCTATCGTATTAAAAGAAAAGTATCTTTTCGGTGAAGTATATGGCGATTTGATAAGTGCCTTGTTATGCCACAAAAATAATATAGTAGAACAAGATGTCATTTTTTAGCAATTAAAGGTAGAAGAGTCAGGGCATTTAAATGTCTTGGTCGTGTTCGTGCTCAAAAAACCTTGTCGCCATTAAAGTTCCAAGCGAAAAAATCAGAGAAGGGCCTTGTCCCGTTGGCATTGGATCTACTTCGTTAGGTTCATTCATTCAAGGTGAACGGGGGAGGCCCCTTGAGGGTCGGCCTTGAAAGCTCAACTGCTCTTCTCAAGATTGCGCATAAGAATAGCTTGCTCGTTGCCTGTCTGCACGAAGAGTGGTAGTTTTAGGAGGAATCCTCCTTAGATGAACCAGAAGCAAAGTGATGTCAAGAGTTTCGAATCCAAAGAGATGATAACAGCAAAGTTTTTTTATGAGTCGAAAAAGATCTAGAGCCTACCTGTACTTAGTATCGATATACTGCTGTCAACATTTATTTTGCAAAATTGCAAAAAAAAAATGGTGCACGATTAATTCATTTAAGGTTATTTTGTCATCTTTAATTCCTTTTCGTGAATTTTCTGTCTTAGGATTAAATTGGTCGCTGTTCGTATACTCTATACACGATTTTAGCAAAGAACCATTTAGGCTGCTGCAATCAAGTAAAACAAAAAAATAGCATAGTTGGTCCAACTTGGATGTAAAAAAAATGTATTAATTTTAGCGACTTCACTGGCACAGATGTTAGCCGGGCTCATTTATGCACACAAGTTGATGTCAAATACCTCGGATAATGCTTGAAACTTCTGCGAGACGTTAATGATTTTATCTTTTATCCTTTTTTTACCATTCCAAAGTATTAATACCAACCATTACCTAACATTTAACACATATAAAATCAGATATTAGATGGCGAGGGTGTTGCAAGGTTTTGGGGAATGTGGACCCAAGTTCATCGACTGCTATTTAAGTGCTCCTGTAGATTTTTCATTGCAGACCAACAACATTAAAGGCACCACATTACCCAATTGATTAGACGGATGGAATTGTTTTCAGAAGGAGCAATTGATTATTTGTTTCATTTGTTTGATTATCCCCTTTGTTCTGTTAATTTTAGCGTCTACAAATGCTTTTAGTTTTAACATTTTATATGTAGTTTAGTTTGTAAATATATAATTAGCATATATAAGTAAATTATTGAAATGAACAATGACTATGTATTGAGATTTCTAATTGATGAAACACTGCAAGTTTCCCAATGCACAGAACTTGAACTGCTCTTTGAATGATCTGTTACATTCTCATGATATTTCCTGATCGAAATCGTATATAACGGTTTTCTTGCTCAATGTGGTCAATGAAACTGAATAAGACATACATAGACATACACAGAACTTTGGCCACTGATCCAGATTACATAAAGACATTATTATTTTTGTTCGATCATCATTTCGTAGTAAAAACAAAGTGCACGACGTTACTTAATGAAACATTCTTACAATGCCATAATTAACTGCCATGAATACATTTTTTTTTGAACCCCCAAGTTCTTATGAATTAATGTCGCACCGTCTGCATGGAATCCCTTAACGAAGCCCTTTCGCGATCAATGCGTCAATGTGTAAATTCTGCAAATTCACATTACACATTTTGCTGCTTCGGCCTCTATTGTGTGTTCGTGTCCCTTGAAGTAGAAAGGAACCAAGATGTAAATATTAAAGTAAAAAAGCACATGAGTAGTGCGAACTAACAAGGCTGTAACAACGCCTCCTTCGTCCCCCTTAGTTACGTCATAGCAACGGATCGATGCCAAAGACACGAGTTCTTTCTCTTACTTCTCCTTTTTAACCCTTTTTGTGTGCATTGCATCTGTTGTAGGAGTGTGCGAGAGACAACAAATAAAAGAAACGGATCCAACTGCAACACGACGACGACCGACGCACAAGAACTTGAATACCAAGAGCCGCTAGCCAACGAGGATAAAAGAGAAGGATATAGAAACACATCACATGCCTTACAGTGAAGGAGATGCCATTAAATGCTTAAGTGAAACACGTGTCTTGCATTGAAACGAGGGACATACTCATCCTCAACGCACGACACAGAATATATATAGGTGAAAAACCAACAACCCGATCGAGAGATATCACGATACGGATTTCCCATTTAGCTCAACCCGTAGTGCTCACATACGTCAGTCGCATTGAGGTGTGCGACATCTACTTTGGAATTTGACTGGATACACCAGGAATACAAGCACCTACACTGTAAAACACAGGGATAGTAGCTACAGGCAGTCATGGGAGGCGGAGGAAGCAAGAGTCGGTTGCCCAAGGAGGACATGGACTTTCTTATCGAGAACACCAACTTCAGCAAATCGCAGATCAAACAGTGGTACAAGGGATTCATGGTAATTATATATGTTTTCTTTTATATTATGATTTTTTAAAGAATTTTGTTTCTGAAATAATCACGTACTCATCCACCGAAAGGAAATAGAAAAACATAGGTAAATATTTATCGGAAAGCTTGTTTATATTATCCCAAATATTTTTTTTCTGATCTAAGTATGGGCTGCTTCTGCTAGTCTGTTAAATTCTTTCGCTTTCGGTTACTTTGAGCACAAGTTTTGTTTCTATTTTGTTTCTATGAAAAAAGAAGCCGGTAAATTTGGGTAAACATTACTAGAATTTAAGTACAATCGAAAGTAAACTTAAAACATAGCTTAGGCCAGATTAACAACACAAAAAAAGGTTAAATTATGTTCATAACTACCCGATAACCGCTGCTTTAGAATTCCATGGATTTCTAAAGGATCGGGTTACATGCAAATCGTTTAGAAACACTGGTCAAACGCGTTCGCTTTGAAGACCTTGTATTCACCTGTGTCATCACACTCATCATCCAACTTGTCAAAGTAGAGCAACAACTTCTAAACAATAGTTCCTTCTCAATCACTCGCCATCACACCAACCTCTTCCTCGTTCTCTCTATGCGTAGTCCATGCCAGGGAGCCATGGCCGATTAGCGCCTAATTATTTCGTCATTAGCACCGGTGATACGTCTTTCCATTTACGTGATATATCGGGCGGGGCCCTGCCTAGGCGGCGGGCACTATGGATTTTGTGGTACGCTGTTTACGGATTGGTTACTCTATTTACTGATCTGAGTGTCCAAGCAGAGCAAGTACCTAACTAACTTTGTTATAAGTAAGACATTTAATAGAACAAATTATAGATTTCGTACATGTATCTTGTTGATCACCCAACTCTTTCAATGTATGCGTTTCATGCACATTGAATTTCTCACTGATCACTCTGAGCGCTCTGTAAAACATAAACGCTCATGAAACACCCTGACTAGATTGCTAGGTCTGTCTGCTCATTATTCGATGCACTTTGCCTGATCCCCTTGTAGAGCGATTTATTCTGCGTTGACTGCCGTGCATCGCGAAACCCGATTAGTCTTCGTTACTTTGGCCGCTGCCGACGCCCTGTGCAAATCGGCTCGGGAAGGATGAAGGCGTATGACAGCTGTGGCTTAAAATACTTTGCTGATGTGGCTATGTCCATTGTCTATATACAAACTGGACCTTTGTCAATAGATCTTTCTAGCTGTATCGTATGCATGACAATCAATTATAACGTTGAAGTATATCATAATTTGTTGAAACCGGTGTTGGTTCCTTACCTCAAGGCTCGCCGCACCAAGGAAACCCAATCGCATAATCTATGTAGCGGCGATTGTCTTTCGGTTTTATCGTCGTTAAACTTCACTTCTTTGGTATCGTTTTTTTTTTCATCCTCGTTAAAATGTTGCTTTATTTAGATTTTAGTATTCCTTGAACCCGTGATCGTGTCTCAAGTATTGGACTTCTCTTTTCTGACTTGAATTATTCCTCGAGCGGATGCGATTCTTAATTTAGAACGTAATGGCGTGACTGTTCCTTCAGTCTTTTAGAATTAATGTGTGGGGGCGTACATTGTGTTAGTCTCAGCTTTTGTTTATCAGCTATTTTAATGTCAGCAGAAATGTATACTATTGAACCTGTCCGTCCAGGCTAACCATCAGGATATCATTTTTAGCTGTTTTGCCTTGACGGCGAGCTTCGATTCCATCGAAATCTCTCTTCACTTCTAAAGTTGCAATTATTTCAACTAACTGTTTCGATAGTTCAGTTTGAAACAGTCTGAAACCATATTAATAGTAGTGAGCACCTTGCACGTGCTTCAATCCATGTTGTAGGAGCGTGTTTGAGTTTGGGAATTCAAGCTGGGTCGCGGTCCTTGTCAATCTTTGTTTTGTGATGTCAAACAAAACAACATGATGAACATGTATTCACGTGCTTGGAAATTAAATCATTAAACAATATAGAGCTATAGAGTGCTCTACCCAATCGCCATATGTGTCAACTGCCCGATTCCCTTCCCCCTTGGGCTCATTCTGCTTCCCTGCCTCTTTGCCATCAATAACAAGTGTTTACTTTGTTTCGTCTGCTTAATGCTCGTCCCCTTTTGGCCCGAGTGCCATTGCTTGCACATGATTGCCTTAAAAAGGACAGTTTTTGTCGGAGACGCCAAGCATATGATAGGTCTTGTCTTTCGGTTATGAGTCAATAGCACAAGAGGAGGAGGAGGACGGGAAACCCTTTCTATTGGCTACTTTTCTCAGGAAATCGAGTTTTAGGTCTGGAGCTCTTTGGGCTTGTTAAGTAATTGAGAGTAGGAGATCAGTCCTTTTGTCTTTGAAAAAGGGACCTGATCCAGAGTATGTGTATGGCGAAATCGAAATTAAACGATAAAAAAAAACATAAAAAACTGTAACAAGAAAAAAAACTGCATCCGAACTCCTAGCATTCAGCCGCACCAAGACCCTCGCGGACAGTAATGTACTCATAATACTTATCCCGCCGTATTTATAATGTTTCTTGTCCTCAACTTGAGGTATTAATAGCATAGAATTCTACTTTGATATTTGTCGTCTGAAGTCTCTATTTTATTTTTTATGGCTGAGTTGAGTACCCGAGCCTCATTGCTGCTGCTGCCACTTTGGCTCCTCACAGAATATCCAGGCTCTGTATACATGTCACTATATATAGTATAAAAGGTTCGGGCAAGACTCTTTAAGTCCCAATCTTAGTTAAGGATTAAATTCCAACCTGATGCCAACGCTCGCGAAGTTAACTAAACCAGTTTATTCCACACATCCCTTCATCTATTATACCTTCCATCGGCCACGCCATGCAATAACGGGAATATTGCCCCTCCTCTTCCATTTCCCGTCGCCGTCCTCCGAGATGAGTGTGTTGTGTCATATGTAATGGTTGCGAAATGTCAACGGGTGAGTCTCCCGTGCCCACTGGGTATTTTACGTAAATGTCAACTTGTCCTAGTTTTCGCTGGCTCTGACTCTATAAACTGCTATTTAATGTGACCTATTTTGTAATATTTCATCAGTTATTAACGGATTTGTCACTTATTGGAGCATAAAAAGGCACTGTACTTGATTAATCGTCGGTTGCAACTTTGTGATTTATTAAGTTTTTACCTAGTTAATTCCTCTTTGTGTTTTTGTTCGTGGGTAAGTTGTATCCGGGTAAAAATTATTCATTGCGATAAGGTGGTGGAAGTCCTTAAATGCTAATTTTGACCCATAAAAAACCTTTAGATTCTCATTTTCTCTTCCTCTCTCTATATCTTGTTGTTTCTATCTCCTTTCTCTCCATTCCCTCCCTATCTCCCTCCCTCCTCTCTCTCTCTCTCTCTCTCTCTCTCTCTCTCTCTCCCTCTCTCTCTCTCCCCCTCTCTCTCTCTCTCTCTCTCTCTCTCTCAAGCACACACACTTGCATGCTCACTCTATATTCATGCATCCCTCCTTCCGTTGACCGAATCAAAATTGTCCTTGTCCGGATGTTGTTTCTTCCAATGCATTTGCCCTCCTACGATTTGCAGTTCTATTGGTGGCCTGTGTTTCCTTGGGGGAATCATAGCTAATCATATGGACCATTGTTCAATTTAAGGCACCATCCGCTCTTCGCTATTGAGTGACTACTAAGCAGTTATGCCTGCTCTTCTTGTTATTCTCTCCATTACAAGCCTTTCTTTCTTCTCGAGTCTAATGAGATCATCTAGGGTTTCGTCCTTGCTGTTGCCACTAAAAACCAACTGCTATCTTTTTTACATCCGTGGATGTCTTCTTTGTTTCTCCATGGCAGATTTTAAGGTACTTAAAGGGGGCATAGAGAAAAAGTAATCCTTAAAGGGGACCAAGTCTTAAACCCTCTTGCCTCCATCCCACCCCTCTCCTCCTCGAAAAAAGGAGAAATGGAGAAAAACAAGTTATGTAGTTGTTAACTAAAATTGAGCATATTGGGCCCTCGTTAGGCATGGAGTTTACCGCGTTCAATTACTAAGATCTTCTTGAGGTTATCTTTTTGCAAAAAATCAAAATCATTTCCGCATTTCTAGGTCTGTAGAGGGGGTCCTGGATGTACCGTAATCGACCGTCTAAGCGCCCATGCTCGAATAAGCGCCCTCCAATGTATTTTGCACACCTAAAGTTAAGCGCCCCCCATGCTCGAATGAGCGCCCATGTGCACTTTCACGGACATTCAAGTAAAACTTTACGAGTATTCGAAGGATAAAGGCTTAACGGATTACAACTTTTTTCCGAATATCGCCGAACATTATGAACATAGTGTCATATGGTCGAATTCGAAGCGTTTATGATTTAGATATGGTATGAGATAACAAATATAATATAAAATCTGTTTTTTTCCCTAAGCGCCCCCATGCTCGAATGAGCGCCCACCCATGTCTTTTTACACCAACCCAACTAAGGGCCCATGGGCGCTTATACGGTCGTTTACGGTAATACTAAAATAATGAACAATATAGTATTTTGTGTTATGACTTGCTTTATATTATAATCCCTCTTTTACATTCTTGCGTCCTTGCATAATTCGGTATCAACTCAGAAAATAAATGCTCCAAAGGTCCAAGTCGGATATGTTCTAGGCCATTTGAGAACTTATATTCGATTCAAAATGAGAACTTCAAATTTCAAAACCGTTTTCAAACTTAAATATAATATTCTCAATGCTGTTATTCGATTGGAAATTTAATATTTGAAAGGGAAAACATGGCTCCGTTCTACTGTATTCTGGTAATAGGGCCGTTTGATAACGATATGTAGTAAGGGCCAAATCTAATAAAGAGACGTCGATCACTGCACTATGTCGATGCCCTGGAGGGTGTGCTGACAAGGGCCCAGGAACCCAAAGGGACTCGGAAACTGGTGTGTGTTCAAAAAATAATAATGAAGGACAATGTGAACTAATGCGCACTTTTCTTACTTCAGGAAAAGGACGTTTTTCTGTACTCTGGCAGAGGGGAGATTCTGAATTATGTAGTCATTCATATATCTGTAAATATATATTTCGGTGAAGCCTAATCAATAATTCACATTTTTATATGTGTGTGATACATCGACCGTGGATTAATGTGGGTACACTCAGTTCAAATGGATAAAAAGGACATATATAGGGTAGCCTACTTACTTACAGTATAGTTGAGACAAATTATTACTTTTTGGGTTCAACTCACAACGTACTCAGCGCCGCTAAACTTTCCAGTGCTTAGTCTGCTTCTTCTTGATATGGGATGCAAACTAAGTGGATGTTTTCATGTATCATTGTGATGTTGGAAAATTGCGTTAATGATTTAGCAAGGTTTGTTAGTCCAGAGAGGTGGGCATGCTTTCCATTAAGCAGCTTCAATAAATTCCCACGATAATCTTGTTTTTAGGCAAAATACTAAATTGTTAGCACCTTTTGTAACACACATGTTGCACAATGTTTCTAAAACATGAGGTGATCGTTCATGGATTACTTGCACGCGAGTTCTGATTTTGAAAAATATCCTCTTTACATGCTGAATAAAATAAATAATTTTCTTTCTAATCAAGACTGGTATCATATAAATAATAACTCGCACTACTTAAAGGTCTACCAAGTGACCTCTAACACGTGACCAAGCATAAAGTCTTGTCTTCATAATTATGATAACCTCCATGAAGCAAAAAGGTAATATGTCTAACGATAATAAACTCAAAAGCAATTTCTTACCCCCCCCCCATTCATATAGCCAATCGTTTCCCTCTTTATTTTCAACAGCGCGACTGCCCGAACGGTCAGCTAACACGCAGCAAGTTCCTCGAGGTCTACTCGTCCTTCTTCCCCGACGGCAACGCCGACAAGTTCTGCGAGCACGTGTTTCGCACGTTCGACTCGGACAACAGCGGCCGTATCGACTTCAAGGAGTTTCTATTGGCCATCAACATCACGTCGGCAGGCAAGCCCGAGCAGAAGCTCGAGTGGGCGTTCACAATGTATGACATCAACGGGGATGGCACGATCGACCAGAAGGAAATGGTCGAAATCATATCAGTGAGTGAGCTTATATATTTTTTAATATGATTTAGTCTGCTGCCAGGTCCCGTTGTACCAGTATTGTTTAGATAACAACTGTTTTTGTACAGAATCTGTCTACTAGACAATTTTAGCTAGAGTCTACCGTGGATTTCAGGTTAAGGTGCACCCCTGCAATAATAAGATGATTCAAAAGCAAAATTTCTCATTACGGTCGTCTCCCGTAAAACACCATGAAACACGTTGTTCTTAAGATGAAGGTGGAAGTCAATGCTCAAATGTCGTGCGTACTTCTCGGCAAGCGGCAAATGAAGCCTTTCAAGAGGTCATTAGGGCCTCCGCACTCCAAAGTCTTCTTCTCCTCATTTCGGCCTTCAAAGTGAAATTTCCCGAGGCACTTTGCCTAATATGTTACGTTTTTGTTGCAGGTCGGTTACTAATTTCTGTAAGATCCTGGTATCCACCTTCCTCCTCATTTAAGAATGCAAAATATAAGACTGTGCAAATTCTCTATCAAGCTTTTGCAATCTTTTTACTGAAAATAATATGATATGAATAGGAATTAAAGAATATATTAAGAACAAGGATGCTTTGGGATCTGCATCGGTAACTCCATGTCTTAAAACTCTATGTCGATAATGAAATTACATAAATAAAGTGGCTTTTATCAGCAATGCAAGTCTGCTTGTTTTTGCCCTTTTGATATTCACTTTACAGCATTGTTTAATCTAAAGAAGTTTAGAACGCTAAGCTACCACTTAACACGGTAAAGCCACCAAAGTGTGCTACCCATAGTTTTACCCCCGGTGCATTATTTATAAACTTCATTCCCTTGAGAACAACGACCGGCTGTTGCCATTATGTCTTAATACGGAAAGAATTCGGTCTTTGATAACTTGATATTTTTCATATAATCTGCCTTAAATAGCTAGGCTTGTACCAAAAAGACGCACTGATTTTATTGCAAGTTTTTTTTATAAATGTGCAATTAGCAACATAAACGCACATTCGATTCAGCACCATTTTCAAACCTCTCACCATCCCAAGCAAATTTGACCATTCGTGAGACTTGCATTAACCATAGTATCGTCAAATTGGCAAGCAAGCATTATCAAAAACTAAAAACATTGGCATCATAGACAATTACTCAACTGTTACGCTCAAATGATATAAGGAGGCAGCGAAATAACAGCGCAAATGGAATCATCCAGCTGATGGAGATGCAATGAAATATGATCTCATCAAGATGATGTTATTCCTGGCATATACATTGTAAGCTCCGTTGGCTCTCATTGAGCTGTTTTGATGCCATGAAAAAGCTAAGATTTATCAGGGCCTCATCAAATATGTGCCATCACGCATAACAGAGTCTACTTTTAAGCCGTAAGAGATACATATCCTTTAATGAAATTGTGGTATATTTCCATTATTCCATTTTCGGTTCTTAACTAGATATACCCTTCATAATACCTTTGAATATTTAATATTTGCACCATGGGCGCTGATATGATGAAAATCTGAAATTAAACTTTTTCGTGTTGCGGGTAACGATTAGAGATTACGATATTTTATGCATTCCTCTGAGCTAATATATATTTTAGTCAGAGTATCAATTGTTCATTGTTCGTTGAAGATTGTTCATAATGTTAGCAATACTATCAAGTGCCACCCTTTAACCGCGGGTGGATTTGTGATCCGATCGTACATATCTCTAAATCATTTCCCCCCTCTGCTGTTTTTCAGGCAATTTACAACATGGTGGGCAGCGCCCTGACGGAATCAACCGAGGACGACTCGCCCGAAAACCGAACCAAGGAGATCTTCAACAAAATGGATATCAACAAGGATAACGTGTTGTCAAAAGACGAGTTTATCAAAGGCTGTATGGCGGATCAGTTCTTGTACCAAATGCTAACTGCTGACCAGTCGGGCGGCGCGGTGGAATAAGGGCAGCGCAAGGAGATGGTGGGCTCTACTCGTCAAGTGGGAAGAGGAAGGGAGAAAAATAAGGGGAAATAGGAAGATTGTTTTGTCAACATGGTCGCCATTTTGTCCGATCTAGAATCGCCAATATGACTGCAATGTTTTGACATGCTATTTTCTGTCGACGACTACAATGTTGTCGCGGATGGTCACCATTTTGGAAAATATATTTTATAATTCCTCGCCCACAAAGAGATATTGATATATTTTTTGCTCCTACTGTCACATTGTCAACAAAACATGAACGTTTCCGAGGATGGAACGAATCAGGATGAGTGTTTGAGTCACGTGTGATTACAAATTGAGCATGGGCATATCTATTTGCCATGTGCACTTAAAAATAAATACCGTGGTAATTTTAAGAATCTGAGCAAAACAATGAATTGAAAAAAAAAATTGTAACTCACAAAGTAAATGAGTTAAAAAAATGCTCACGTTTTTGCACGGATTCCTTCATCTCTCCATGGATTTGTTTCGGTTAGTCTCTTCTGTTTCGACTATTTCTTTATTGAAAAAAAAATCATATTACTCGTGTTAGGTTTCTAATTGGGAAATAATGAAGTTTAAAATGTATGTCTTGCTAGTGTATATATTCTTTTTACTTAAAAGATATATTTGAACTAGACTAAGATCATTCGAAGTTTCATAATAGGTTCATGCCAAAAAGTGTCAAATTTGAACATATATGCTCCAGTTATACTATAGTGTTCAGCTTTTCGTATTTAGTTGTTACATATATTTGAATTTCACTATATTTGCGTTTCTGTTGCGAAGTGTTTTATGTTTATAATTCTAACAAGAAGATCTCATATACTTTCTGTTTGGATCTGATTTCAGTTAATATTGCAAAACATGTAAAAGGCACTAATTTTTTTTAGGTATATCATCATAGCATGGAACATGAAAGCGGACATGATAGCTGTTCTGAAACTGGAATACTGTAGATAAATATGAAGTAGGAAACAAATTACCAACGGGTACAACAACTTCGTTGTCATATGGTTGACATTCCGAAGAAATCGAATCATAATGTTTAATAGGTACATTATAAGAATTAAAATATTTTAATAAAACGAATCAGGGGCTCCTGTCGGCTTCATTACTACAATTAAGAGACTTCGCTAACGACTTATTTATGTTTTCATATCTTGATGTATATTTTTATATATTTTTTTCTAAGTATATATTTTAGAATAAGATTGAAGTGTTATTTTACTCTATGGGTTGGTTTATCTAATGGTTATCACTTTATTGTCGCCGGCTCTCTCTGATTTAGAATTATATAATATAATTGAAATACTCTGTTATCAATAACAACTATCATCTGAAAATATCTAAACATGGCACATGTATAAAAAGAAGCTCTAGTTTTAACGAATTTTGAAGATTTGAAATAATATGAATTGAGTTAAGTAGACCTTTCGGTTTCGTTGTGATGAGTTTCGGGTTAAAGCACCGGTAGAATTTTTTATCATCCATATTGTCATAGCTAAAATAACAACGTGCTCTTACAATAAAATTAATTATTCGGGATGTGCTCTTTCGAGTTCTATATCTTACTCAATATGAACTCATTTATGTTATCGGAAGGCTGATTGTTTTAAACTTTTGTCATTCAGATCACTTGTGTATTGATAATTCATATGTGTTTGATATGTTTTGTGCCTTTCCATATCTGTCTGTGTGTAAACTTGTATAACACAATTGTATTTTTTTTTGTGAAAGGTTTATTGTTATTATTCATAACTTCCTTTAGCTCGCTTCAAATGTGCAATAATCAAACGTCTTCGAGAGTGAAAACAAACGTTGTGCTACAGACTGAAGGTGTTAACTGTCAAGGTTTTGACGATAGGAAAGGACTCCGATAAGATATGGAAAGTTCTAGAATGGCATAGCCC
Source organism: Hydroides elegans (assembly GCA_001703475.1). Lineage (NCBI taxonomy): Eukaryota > Metazoa > Annelida > Polychaeta > Sabellida > Serpulidae > Hydroides > Hydroides elegans. The sequence continues at coordinate 18,828 of LQRL01084886.1, forward strand.
AAAAGGCGTTTGTAAAGTCAAGTGACACGATTTATCTAGTCAATAAAGTTTAGTCTTTCCTGTCTTGTGCTTTTTTCATTGAGTCGTGCATAATATATGCTTATTATTTTCTTTTTTTTGCATTTGTTATTTTCATTATATATTAGTCTTTGTTTGTTATTGATCAAACATGCATCAAGTAGCTCTGTCGGTTATGTAGGAATCTTTCAAACGTCATCTTGTTATTAGGTGTTTATGTTAGCTTTCTAGTTGTCAATAAAATGTATCGAGATTATAAAATTGTGTTTTCTTTTTCCAATCGTTCAAAAAGTACGAATACCCTTTATCGAATTCGTAACCAAAATAATACAAATTTTGCTAATATTTCTATTTGACTTTACAAGAACACCGGTCTCATGGGTCTGGTAACACTCTTATTGTTCCAAGACAAGGAATGTACGAGGTAAGTTATGCTGTGGCATATCTTGTGAAGCCATTGATGAATCTCCTAAAGGAAAACGTTCTTTGGAATAAGTTATAATTTTTTCTGATTTTACCGTATTATAGACATTCGTGCTTTAATACTTAGGATCCGTTATTTTGTCTCGACCAACGTGGAAGTTGAGAAAATGGATTTGATGGTATGAAAGGTTGTGCATCCAATCATTGTACATGTACAAACATTTCAATAAAAAATGCGTTTAAGATATAAAATTATTTTCCATTAAGGCATATGTGACATAAACATGCACATATAAAGTAAAAACGATGCATTTTAATTAATTCAAAATTCCTTTCATTGCCACACACGACGGGACAGAATATAGTTGCTTTTAATAATTAGTTCTAAATTGCCATCAAAGCAAATAGAATGGCGCGCAACTGGTGGTATTGACCCTTTCCAATGTGCTGTTGTCACCATGTTCACACGCATGCGTAAGAGAGGGCTTCGTGCTACATTGTCATATTTTTCTTCTTTTCTTGCGAAAATAGTGAGGCTTTTATCCTGTTATTCCTTAATAAAGCCATTTTTCTTTAATTGGCTGTGACAGGTATCGTTTGTACAATTTATCATCGTTTAGAAATACCCAGTTTACATGCGTTAAACATTTCCAATCGCAACTATTTGAAACACGTTACGGATCCGTTTTAACGCTTATTGACCCGAGAGCATAACATTGTCCAGTTCGCTTCAATATACACGTAACATGAAAAAGAAAAATAAACTTTTCCATAGAACTCCTTGGTATGGATCCCCTCTCTTCCTCCACTGCAACAACAACAAGCTTGATAGTCACCCACATATAATCTGCCCACAGTGCCATTGCTGCTGTGGCCGTAACGCCGTCATCGATTTGTCGTCGTAAGAGGCCGAGGATGGCCCGAGTAGGAGATAGGCAATAGGTGTGACATGTGTTTGGATAAATAGAACTTCCTGGTGGTGTTTTCAAGTGCTAATTTCTGGAAAAGACTCAAATGTGACGATTTAAAAAAATAAATGATGTAATGACTTGATATGACCAAAATAGCGTTTACCATCATTACCTAAATTGATATTAACCAGAGAGGTTTATGCTAATAGCTGCAGAGTGGCTTCGTTTTTACCCAGAGCTATTTAAATCGCATGATTATAATGATGTTGTTAGGAAGCACTCCTTCTATCAAAAGATACGCTGAATATTAGGATGACAGTAGAAAATCTACGGTCTTTATTTTCAAAGGTCTCCATGCATATATCATTACCTTTGAATGAAAGCTGGGACATTGTCATCGACAAGTTTGTCAGTTTCAGTTGTTACGTTCCTATACCTTTTATTCGAAATGGTGACTTATTTTCTATAAATAAATTCAGTTTCTTAAGCTATTATGTTATCGTTGATGTATATTTTTAGATCACGCTAATGAAATGGAAGTTTATGACGTGAATGGCGGGTGAAGATCAAAGGCTTTTCACTTTAATGTGTTAATTCAATAAACACTTTCTTACATGGAAAATATAACACTCTGATATTATGGACAATTTCAAAGCAGTTAAGTTTAATAAATTACAGAGAAAACTTACAGAATGTATTAGTTTTAATGCCAAAAAAAAAAAATGTTCGTATCCTTGTATTGTCAGATATTGCAAGGCTATTGTTTATTGGGCGGATTGAATCGTTTGAGGTTCCAACTAAAATACAATAGAAATACAGTTTTTAAGAAAACTTGCTCGAAAAACTCTTTCAATGTCGCCAGGCTCTTATTGGGGATCAAGGGAGGAAATTATCTTGGTCAAACCGTCTCTTTAGATACCCACCTTTTACAAAAAAAACCTATCAACCACCCATCTCAACAACCAAATATCCTTCTTTGGTTCTCTCCTATGAGCCAAAATAAATGTTGACTTACATATATATATATATATTTAAAATTGATCAACAAGCTAATGCCTCATTTAAGATTATGGAAAAAGTGTTTTATCAGGTTAGCATATTAATCCAACCTTTTATGAAAATTGACGAAAATTCTTCCATCTCTGCCACCCAAGAACTCGGGTGCGTTTTAGCCATGACGTCCCAAAGCAATGGCTTAATATTCAAAGGCGTCAAAGCTAAATGGAAGAGGTGGTGGAGGAGACATGCTATATGTATTGTAGTTAAATGCTTCCTTGCAAGAAGGTGCTTAATCAATGAAGCCACTTTGTGCATTAGATTTGTCCTATGACATTTATCCATCGATCCCTCGAATCATGCAGACATATCAAAGCGAATTTTAAAAAAATACAGGACGAATTCGGGTGAAATTATAAAGACTTGTTATTTCATTGACGAAAAGTATACTTGATCATCAGAAAAATAATGAATTTCGAATCAGTTAACATTGTAGGGAAGTCTTTTAGTTGGTGAAAGTACAGACCAGTGCAGCCTTGTTCCGTTCCCTCTGCCTCTCTCTCTTTCGTTTCTTGCCTGTTTAACGGGCTCTCTCCCTCGCTATGTCCCTCGCCGTGTGTCATTCAAGTACAAGTGCGCTGTGTCACACACCTTACATACAGAACATAAAATGTGTCGCTCTCTAATTGAGACAACGACGGAAAGGGCCGATATATGGCGATGAAATAAAAACTTTGTTTGATCAATGCAGTTGTGCAAGTGTATAAAATCTATATAGTCATATCTGGATATTATTATTGGATGGTTTTAATATGGGCAGAGGAGGAGTATATGTCACTGAATAAACATACTTGTATTACCACGTAAGTGTTGTGTTTTGGCGTGGTGTTTGTAAGGACAGGGTTTCTTGCAAATACTGATTTATCGACTTCTTAGTCATTGCTTAGATGTGAAGTGGGAGGGTTAGGTTGTTGCTTATATTGCAGTTACCTGTTAAAATAACTCTGCAAAAACAATATGATATATCAGTTATATATTATGGGATTTTATGACATATATATTTCATGTAAATCCATGTAGATATGCAAGGGTATACATATACTGTGCGTCAATGAAAAGTATCACCTTATTATTTTTATATTTTCTTAAAATTGTGCGTATGAAAGAAAACAAATTAGGTATATTTACCTTCCTTGGTATCTTTATTGTATCCATAACAAAACAAAAAGAGTGTATCCTTAACGATATCCGAGTCTACGAGCATAATCAAAACACGATCGAAAATCGAACTGTGCTGTCTCTAATACCGTGTGTGACCACCTCTTGCTGTGATCGTTTCCTGGCATCTTCGGCGCATACTCATGATCAACGTCTGAATGTTCCTTTGCGGTATCCGATCCCACTCTACCCTGAGTTCGTTAATCAGTTCCTGCCTCGTGCGGGGTGGGTTTTCCCTTTCGCAAACACGGCGCCCAAGCTGGTCCCACAGATGCTCTATAGGACTGAGATCTGGCGAGAAGGCAGGCCATGGCAAAACTGATACACCTTGGTCACGGAGGTAGTCCGAAGTGATATTGGCGGAGTGCGGTCGAGCATTAT
>LQRL01084898.1:0-15238 GCA_001703475.1 Hydroides elegans
ATTATTGTATCTAGTTTTCATAGTTTAGGATAGAATATTCGATGTATAGCTAGCAATAACTTGAATAATCGGCGCGATGTATTCTCATCTTTCATTTTTTATTCGCATCTTTTCAATTTTTATTCGCATTTTTCATTTTTATTCTCATCATGCTTTTCAACGCCTTATTATAGTTATTTTTTTAATGGTAAAGCAGAAAGTCAAGGCAGTAACTTGTTCTAAATTTTATTCCATCTACAACGCAGTAAAAGTCGGGTTTCTCAATTTTATTTCACATAAAAATATAATTTCATATCGGTACATATTTCAAAACTTTAAAAATTTATCACAAAGTGTTTATATCACGTCGTATGTGCCGAACCAAAACTGTATTTTATTCTCAAATTATCAAAATCTATCTGCTTTGCTTAATATTTGGGATGAATGTGACTGAGAGCAAGATATTTCCACTCTAGAATAGTTTAAAGCTAACATTATTTTTATTTAAGATAATATAACTGGTTAAAATGTACCAAATGTATCGTAGTATAATGTAATTTTAATAATATTTTGTATCCAACATTGCCCACAGTAGCATCAGTAATTATAAATTTTAATTGTAAAAGTTGTGTTTCATTTTCCGAAGAAACAGTCTATCACAATGTTTATGATCTAAAAGTCCATGTGAGTATATTGGACGTCTTGGTAAAACTGCAGTAGAAGTAGTCTTCAGTTGTTGACAGCATTAGTTCGTAGCTGATGTATGCCTCTGGTGCTTGGCAAATGTAATTCAGTTGTCCGTCGGCTCGCCATGTCGTCGGTGTCACCTTAAAGAAAAGATAAAAGTGGTTAGACAGTGTTATGTTATTAAAATATTTTAATATTTTCAAAGTTGTATGGTATCATGATGATTCCAGCTTATCTGTTCGGCGATGCGCCCGAATTATTTTATTTTAATTATTGTTTATTATATTTTCAAAATACTGTTGTATTGCGTCGTGGTCACTATCGGTGCTCGAGAGCTCAACCCGATTTGTGATTCTATTATATTTAAATTCATTTCATTTTCAAGAATTTGATGTAAGTCTCCTCGTTCGGGTTTATACTCGAATGATGATCGTAGTTTGATCTTAATTTATTTTATTTTATTAATAATATTTCATATGTACGAACCTATTCTCAATGTTTTCAAGCTCCGGGGATGGGTTGTTGTTTGCCTTGTCTATCTGTTCGCCGGACCGTCGGTGTCATCTTAAAAAAATATATAAAACTAGTTTAGACATCTTTGTGAATGTAAATGATTTTAATATTTTCAAGATTTTATTATTGTATATGGTCGGCAAGGTACCTTATTTTGTAATCGTAGTTTACTTAAATTATTGTCAATTTTCAAAAATGTCATGTCTCTCGTTCATTTCATTGTATTATATGCATATTTGATTAATAATTATATTTTATATTCACGTTGACTCTCGGTTTCATCAAAATTCACTCACGGGGGTTGGCGTGGTATTTGACGTGTCTATACGTCTGTTCGTGTGTCCATCCGGTCATCTCTGGGTGGTCGTTGTAAAGTGTCATCTTGGATTCAGCTTGCTGGATCGTTGGGGTCTGGAACAAAATAAATTTATTAATATATTTCATACCATATCCAGATCTCAATCCTTTAAAAAAAACAGGGTGTGGGGTTATAAATTTAATTTTAAAATCTTTTTGCCTTTCTTCAAAAGGTTTGGGTCGCCTCCAGAAACCTGAGAGTTGACAAGGTTTCTCTGTTTCAGCTTTATTTCAGGTTTATAGTCACGTTACCATGTCTATTTAAGTTTGTTGTTTGTTAAAATGATTATTTGTAGTCGGGCAACCAAGTCTCATTAGGTCTTTGCATTGTTGTAATATTTCATAGTTCGGATTATTGTGCGATAGGTGGTTTCTCACATTTTCGGAAAAATGTTTTAAAGAAAATATGGGGTAATGTGATGAAATCACTTATTGGCCAGTTTGACGTAAACGTTAACTTGTACTTCCACCTGTCATTGGACCGACGTTAACGTAAGTGTGACGTCATCACACTTACGTTGACGTTGGTCGTGTTGGTTGCTCGGCAGTTATGATTTGGAATCTAAGAATAAAGGATTGAAACCTTTCATAACTCTATTATTTCGCCTATATTCAGTAAAATATCGGCGAGCTTCAGTAACGAAACTATTTAGTACATTCAAGCAATAAACAACAATTAACAAACACAAATCTTGTCACAAATTGAAAATACGAGTAATCGCGAAAATGCTGTCCTAGTCAGCGAAAAGTTCGTATGTACATTGATAAACCCAAAGCAGTCAGTAAAATCCCTCACAATTTCACGGAGTCTCCAACTGGTGCACGATTTTGTTCGGCACCACCTCGACGTATCCGAAAAAAAGTTCCACCTTTTAAAGTTGTTACAGGGGTGGACATAATATGAACTGGACATAATATGTGCTCTCAATTTTAGACATTCAAATTTCTTTCTTGAATAAAAGCTTTTAATGATTCAATCATTATCTAAATATACATTAGGTCAGTGTTTATGAATTCGATTACTTTAAAGCGAAATTATTTTCACAATACGAACGAAAATTGACAATTAAAATTCCAGCGCTCATATTATGTCCCGTTCATATTATGTCTACCCGTGTACTCGTACCCGAATATGTTTTTTTAGGCCCAAACCCCAAAGGTTGGGGGCCTATAGATTCGGTGTGTCCGTCCGTCTGTCCGTCCGTCCGTCATCGATTCTTTTCCAGGCTGTTTCTTTGTAACGGATAGTCGTAGAGACCTGGGAATAGGCTCATGTGAAAGATCTTGGCCTGTAGATGTGCCTTTTGACAGATTTGGCCATATTCGGCAACCGGAAGTGGCCGAATTTAACCAAAATGGCCAAAATAGCGGTTTTTCGAAGCATATGCTTTTCCAGGCTGTTTCTTTGTAACGGTCGTAGAGACCTGGGAATAGGTTCAAATGAATGGTCTTGGTGTAGATGTGCCTTTTGACACTTTCGGATACCGGAAGTTGGCCATAAATGCCCAAAAGCTATGATTTTCCAAAACATGGGCATATACGAGATAGTCAATACCCCTTCGAATCGGGGGACGGTTGGGGCCTTTTCGTGTTTCACAAATACTTCCTTGTTTTCGAAGATAAGTGTTTGTTATTGATAATTAAATTAGATTTTCTTTAACTTTGTGTTTCAAAAAGCTTAATTGAGCCCCTTTATATATGACATTAATCAATGACTAAATGAGTGTAAAAATAACTCCCCAAAGCACAGTTGTATCATATAACTGTATGAGTGTAAAATCTGGGGCATTGAAATATAGTTTAAAGAAAGCGAATACTACGCAAATTCATTTATTTGGTATAAAAAATGTATCCTTTTATTATTTTTATTTGCAGACCAAAAAGAACCGTCAGAGCAAAACATTCGACTATTCGCAAATACCATTCGGAAGCAATTCAAATCTTCTGTTTTTGATTTATTCTCCATAGTATGGAAAAACCAAAAGAACCAGGATCGGCCAGATTTGGAAACTTCATTAACTATTATTCATTCAATCCACCAGAACGTCGAATGAAGTTGATACCAAAGTCTCTTTTAGCCGATGCAGGATTGACGGATACAAAGAAAAAGATCTTCATTCTAGATATAGGATGCAATGCAGGCGTAAGAATTTCCTGGATTTTTTTTCTTAACAGCTTTTGTGTATCATTAATGAATTTCTATATACATGTAGTCTTTGAATTTGAGAAAAAAAAAACAATGTTCATTAAGCGTTTGTGTAAACGTCCCTTTATATATTTGCAAGGGGAATTCTTAGTTATTATCAGCACAATTTATTTCAAAACTAGTTTTATTTACGTTTGAGTCAATTCATATTTTTATTTTTTGAAGCCAACATATAACTTTTTAAAAATCTATAGGTATGCATTTTTTTAAATTTGATTTTAAGTACATACTAAAACAAAAATGAACGCCTTAATTGATTCAGAACCTGACAGAACGGTTATACGAACATCTCACTGAGGAAAATCAGGACATTGAATTACACATCCTAGGAATAGATTTAGATGAAAAACTGATTGAACGCTGCCAACTAAATAGTGCCCACCAATCAAACATCACCTACCGCCATTGTGACGTCACGACACGTGACGGCCTTGACTTGATCACGTGTTACATGAGCGATAATGCAATAGACACGTTTGACTTGATCACGTGTTTTAGTGTCACCATGTGGGTGCATTTGAACCATGGTGATGATGGTTTGAAACACTTTCTCACGCTTGTATCGGGTATGTGCACGTGTTTATTGATCGAGCCCCAACCGTGGACGTGTTATAGGAGTGCGTGTACGCGTATGCAGAAATTGGCGTGTGAGCCGTTTCCTCATTTTAAGGATCTGCAGTGGCGTAGTGACGTACAGCAAGAGATTAGGACGTTTCTCAAAGATGCGTGTAACATGGAACTGCGAGAACAGTATGGGTTGACGGCGGAATGGAAGAGACCTGTTTGTCTTTTTACAAAGCTTAAACATTGATCGTTATGGAATGCATTAGGAAATTAAAGGGACTGTTTTATGTTTAACAAATGATTCAGTTTACCCGTGTCCGGTTTAACGGGGGTCCACGACAGTCAGTTTAAATATCAATATCATAAAATGTTCTCATATGTTAGATACCGTTTGATTGTATTTGATGGTGCGAGCTGCTGGTACTACCTATATTGTTAACCATATTGAAGATATACAAGGGTGTGTATTCTTCTTCTGAAACATTTTAATATGCTTTAAATTATTTGATTTCAGCAATATTTCGAAAATAACTTTATATTAACTCGTCGGTTGCATGGGTTGTTGGTTTTCGTATGAGATATGTATTGCAACAAAATATGTTTAAGAATTAAATGGTAAGATTTCCTAAATAAACACTAGGATTTCCGATTTTCGGCAATATTTAGGAAAATCAATGAATATATTTTTGTTCGCAAGTCTTTGTTGGTTTTCATTTAAGATGTACATAACATAAGGATATGCATATGAGTCTTATGAATACGTATTTTATTGACTGACAAAAAAAACGCTTTGCCATTGTTTGTCGTATAATTTATTTTGACATATCTCACAAGGTATATTGAATACAAACTATGTTTATTGGTTGTCAAAAAGTTAAAACACGTAAACTAACACCTTATTTTACTTATTCATGACTATTTAAATTGTGTTGCTTTTATTTTGATATACTTTTCGTGAATTTATAAAACTATAAGATGTTGAAAGAAATATATTCTGCAAAATGTTCAAATAAAATCAGCAATCAAATAAAATCACAGAAGTTTAGATTCTAATACTGAAGGGGGTAAAGAACAAAAAAAATCCCACATATCGTGTTTATTATATCAAGCGTGTTTTAAATACAGATACCACACACTTCTAATAAATAAGGTTATTGGCACATTTGAAGAAAACAACAATAAAATGTCCAATATTTGATCATACAAGCACATGCAAATAAATTGAACATTTGATAATAATCCAATATAAGACACAAGGTAACAATTAATTTTGGTGTAGGGAATATGCTGTTTTTCAAATGATAAAATCGTCCCAGAGTTCTAAGTTAATCTCCATTCCTATTATTATTAGAACCAATATTTATGCTTGTAAAACATTTCATGGTTTTTTGTTCACGCAGTAAAATAGGCACTGTTCATAAAAAAAATATTATCACAGTTCGCTTTTGGTTAAAGGCGAATCAAAGCTAACACAAACGCAATCAACAGTTCAATTAAGATCACAGATTATAAAATAGACGGGAAACATAAATAAATATGGTATTGGACGGAAATGCTTTGTTCCCTTGTTATTCATAATTCTGGCAATTGACAGTTCTCTAGCCTAGTCATAGCGCAAGGATAATTTAATACCTATTAATAAATAAAAGTTATATTTCATATTAATATATAACTGTTTACCGGACGTTTGGTGTTATAGCCAATTTAGTTCTGAAGTTCATATTTAAATAGCGTATTTATACTAAAATTCTATTTAATAAGTTGGTGGTCATAATCCATGATAACAATTGTTTCATTATATATATAGACGTCAGATATATTCGCCACCATATGTTTCTAATAACAACAAAGTATATATACGTTGGCATGGTGATCTTTCAAATTGTCCAATTGGCATATGCCATATATTAACATAATACACATGGCATATCTTTATATATTTAATTGTCCAATTGGCATAGCAACGCCACGCCACGCGAGATCCAGTGGTCTTCCACCTTATCCGAAGGCAACTTGATGGCGAGCACGAAATTCGTCGAATGGCCGGTGGTCGACAGAGTACCGCGACGCTCGCTGGTTTTGTAGACGGGTGCCTCGTAGACCAGCTTGTCTGGGATGTCCTCGCGTTTCATGGGAACCAGCCAGATCTAGAAAGAGAAGGGGAAAAGTGACATTTAAAACCGAATTCGAGGAGTGTGTTTACATTCAAAAGTATCACAACTGCTGCAAATATTTAAAAAAGGTTGAAAACGGCCAAAAAACATGACCGTCAAAGATAATGACCCAGCTTTTGTTTAAAACATTCAAGGGCTTTTTTTTAGCAAGCGTTTAAAATGGAACGAATTCTTTAAATCGTTCATACTCATCTTAAACATGCAAGTTTATACATCCAAACCAAAAGATATACATACCGGTGGCATTGTGTCGAAGAGAACTTTGGGCTCAGATTCGTTGAGCTTCTTGATCTTTCGGTCCCAACGAGCTCCGTCCGTAAATAGACCATGCACGTAGGCACCTGAAATAACAAAAAAGAGAAATAAAATTAACCCCCTTTCAAAATCGCTCTGTCAATTAATACTGGTATTTATTTTTTCAAGAATCGCAAAATGAACTCTTTTTTTATTTGACCTGTCCCCTTGTACTTTGGACCCTCTTTTAAAAGCGTTTTGTAAAACGAATAAAATATGCCGGAAAACGTGAAACTATTATCTATTTACTCTAAACTTATTTATTTTTTGCTCACCATCTTCTGGCGCCTCCTTGTACTCCTTATCATCGAGCACATCAAAGTCGAATCCCAATAAATCGATGGGGATCGTGTACTTCCTGGCGTAGTTCTGCTGCACGCCCGTCAAGAAGGCTTGCGTGAAGAAGAAGCCAGAGATCCAGAAAGAGGGAGGTGGGCCGTCGTCGAACCAGTTCTGAAATAAGAGAGGATATGGAAATGTTACTATGTGGATTGGGCATGTTGATACATTATTTTGAATCAATGAGAGACGTAGTGATCCGCCTTCAAACCAGTGTAAAAACCAATGAAAGGGCGCTAAGACTTTAAGTCTTTTTTTATCTCGAATTTAAGTCATTCTGTCAGAGAACATTCTGTCAGGATGCTTCTTTTGAAAATTAGCTTTGCTTTTAATGACACAAATATATGACTGGGCAAAATCACTTCCATTAGGCAGATATAAGAGAGTGGCGGGAGCATATTCTTCCTTAATATACTTTATCCTCTCTCACCCCTTAATGAAAGCAAGTTAATTTACCATACCGTTATATCCCCTTATTAAAAATGTCCAGCTATTTCTCACCTGAAGGAACTCGAGCCTAGCCAAAAAGTCGTTGACGTAGCTGCCCAGGGGCTTCAATGAGGGATAACTCTTCTTCATCCACATGCCCGGGATCTTGCCCTTGAGCATGCTCATGACCACTTCCTCGAGGTCAGAGGACATCACCACCAGACCCTGTGTGAATTAAGGCATTCATTAATAATTAGTATGATTAGTTTTGTAGTCGTTTCATTGTAAGATAAAGCATTTATCGACATGTAAATGTGTTTGACTCATGTTTGTATTCAGGGTAACAATTTATCGATGCTACGCAGAAACTGTCCAAGTCGATTCATCGCCAGATCTCATACGGACTAAATCCTTAATTTAAAATTCTTAGTTTTCGCTTAATATAACATTCTTTTTTAAACGATACTACTATTTCTTTTCACAACGACGATTATATGAGTAGTATTCCTTTGCAATAAAAATACCTAAATGGTTTCATGAATCATATCACGTAAAAATCCATACCTTAATGGCCTTTCGCACGTTGCTCAGCGAACTTCTAATCGTACTCAGCAATTTATTGAACCTTCCCATCTCCTGCACCAGCACAGTGTTCATGCTCTGGTTGTAATCTGTGGGATAGCGTCGCAGGGCGTTTTCGGTGTCGAAATTTGGCGGGAGTTTTCCCAAAATGTCGGCTGCTACTTCGTCGACGACTTCGTCTGTGGATTTGCCGCCACCGCCGCCGCCTCCTGCTTTGGCCTATGAAATTGAATTGGAAATGAGGATGTAAAACAAATGTTGGCCTAATGGGAAAATATTACATTAAACAAGTGTTGGCCGCTTTAAGATGTAAAACGAAATCTTGGCCTAATTTAAACGAAGATGTAAAGCAAATGTTGGCCTATCTTTAAAGAAATCATGGATCAAATGTGGACTTATTAAAATAAATATGAAAATCTAAGATACATGCATACAGATGTTGGTCCGATTAAAAGAAATGTGTAAAACAAGAGTTGGTGTTCATCCAGACTTCTATATTGCTAATTAAACATCTAGTTGGGTTTTAATAACCGCATGCGATCGTTTATACCAGTTTAACCGAATCATTCAAGCAAGCTCCTTGCATGCATTTTTGTCTAATGGAACAAGTTTGTTAGCAATTATGAGGGTAAGACATAATTTAAGACATAAGACATCATTTATTTGGACCCTGTATATGTTTCACAGTTAAACATATTTATGAATGCTAATGAACCGTATGTTTATATATACAAAACAAGTATCTGGAGGAAATATAGACTTTCTAGATTTAAGAAAATCACATTTAGTGAGAAATTGTATTACTAAAAGTTAATGGAGTTGTATTCTAATAAATATAAGAAATACTCAAGACAAAGATATTTATAGCTCAGGCAAAAACTCATTTACTTTTGTAATGATATTATGAATTTAAAATTGGTTTGAAGTAGAAAACATACACTAATCAAAATGAAATATTTAGATTGAATAATTATGCACATATCCACATTCCTTAAATGTTAGATAACCCCTAAAAGAGAAAATTCAATATTCAAAATATGTTTATACAAACATAAATCTAACACTTAATTATAAGAAACATCTTACCCTTGTCTGTCAACCAATCAGCAGACAAAAGTCAAGTCACATGGTTAAGTCACGTGATGGTAAACACAGCAAGTCATGTGATGTAAACAACCATATCATGTGATGGAAAAACACAAACACGTGATGTTAGAATACAGCCGACATGGTACAAAAGCAAAAACATATAAAAAATATATCTATATAAATATAAATAAAACAAAATATCTTAATTATATTAGATACTTTGATTTAAGTATATGTCACTAATGATAAGCAAAGCACACAAAATATGTAAAAAGCTATTTGAATATAACTCAAACAAACGGAAAAGCTTAATATGGATTTCAACACCAAGGATTAAGTCATGCAATTATTTTTTTTTTCAAAATAGAATGCAAATATTGATGACTTATTTAGTTTCATGAAATAAATGATTTCATCTAAAATAATAAAAATCGCTTTGATAAAGAAAATTTTAGAAGCGCAACATAATCCTTGGTTGGTAAACCAACATATAAAAGAATAAACATATAAAAGCAAACCAAGGGAACACAACAAACTTAAAGTTATCATAAAGTTTAATTAAGTTTACATGTTTTCATAACGATTCCTACATTGATTTGGTTAGAATAGCATGTAGTTATGACAAACAAGTATACAAGTAACACACTATTTTTTTTCTGAATAAAGCCCTTAAAATTTAGTAATGAATATAAATACATGTATATTTGCATATTTAACACTATGATAAAAGGAAATGATGGGGTTAGACCAGAATTAAAATTCAGCAAACACCAGTTAAAGTCTGATTGGAAAGTGAAAGGAAATAAGATTAATGTATATCAGGTTTTTTTTAAGAAATGTTAAGAAATATTTATTACGTTTACAGCTGTTGAACATTTTTAAGAGAAGGAAACGTTGTGCTCTCGATTTTGAAAAAAAAATGAAAGGTCATTTAGAGGAGTGTATGTAAGAGAAGAGACTTGCAGAAACAGAAAATTTGTAGACTACAATAAATTAATTTGTAATATGAAGTTTTGTGCCAATATATTTATAGTGAATATATATTTATAAACTGAACATGCTATCAGGCTATTTTAGAACAGCTAGTTCTGTTGAAAGTGAAATCAAAAATATATGGAACAAGAAAATTTAAAAGAAAAATAGAAAAGTTAGATGAAGAGACTAAATATGTCTAATTGTCTATTCTTGGTACTACATGCTCTAATTTTATGCTCAGGGGTAATATATACAGCTTCAATTATAGTATGTACAAATTGAATTGTATGTATAAAGCTACACTACTCTCTGAGTGTGCTTACCCTTTTCTGTTACCATGCAGTAGCAGGAAAAAACACGATGCCATACGAATACACCACACAAACATTGATGGAACAAAATGAAAACAAAATGCAAATGTAGTTTAACTCCTGAAAAGATGCATAACTTCATTTCGATAGATACATGAAAGGAGGGTTGCGCGCTAAGATTTGTCTACCCCACAAATGTTTTTTGCATGGTTGCCATTTGAAATTTGAAATCGACTAACTTTCGATAATTTTAAGCAAATTTTGCGCACACCATTTCGATTCACGTTTGATACGTAAAACACATCATATAAAGGGTATAACCAATATGTTTGGTTAACTACGACGCGTCACACTCAAACAAAATAGCACATGAAACATTCAAATTAAGATTCTTTCACAGGCACATGAAAAACAATAGATTCATAGATATAAGCTAAGATATAAGATATAATAGATATAAGCAACTAAGGACAAATCGTATAGTGATAATTATAAATTCGTTATTTAAAATTATATCTTATTTTCTTTAAGTTTTTATTCATTTTCATTTAAAAATTCAAACACTGGAATATGATACGTGGGATTCTAAGTTAATATTCTAAAACGGTCGGCTTATCATATTAAAACAACATTTATACAATATAATGTATATTGTTTTCTTTTTTTTATGTTTTTTTTTCGATGGAGCTAAATATAGATTATACGTTTATCAGGACGAATCTCAGTATTTATATAAATAACTAAAAACAGCTTAACATCATAATTTGCAACTTAAAAAATATGAGGCATTTCATCTCCGTTGAATCTGTGCGGTGTTGCATGCAGGAATCTTTTATTTAAAACGATGTGTGAACGTCAAGTTTGGGAAAACAACATTTTATCATAATTCATCAAAACATTAAGGCCTACATGATGTTGCAAGTGTCCAGCATCAGTTATTGGGTCAATTATCCGTAGCCATTTCTTTATGAGCGAAAAGCATATTTCAAAATAATTAAGTTATACATAAGTTCATGTGAATTAAATAAATCTGTATTGTTTCACTCTAACTCTTTAAGCACAAAAATTGGGCTTATTTATTCATTTACTAGTAAGAACAAATAAATTATTTGCTCAAGCCATTTATATGTTTTTTTTTAATGTTTTAGAAAGGAAGAAATTTAAGAAAAGAAAGCTACAGACGATATCTACTCACACAGACCTACGTATCTCACACATATTCACACATCTCTCACAAACTATTTCAAACCAGACACCCTCACTATACGCAACACGAAGCTTATATAAGCATTTAACATCTTATTGTTATTAATATCAATATTACATGTAAGTTACAAATAAATGCCAACCGCACTCTTAAAGCACGTAATTAAGTCAACTCCTTAAATACACACACTTCTAAACTAAGAACAAACCACACTTCTGAAAACAATCACTCTTATAAATCCTACTTGGTTCATCCGAAAGCGAGAACCGGAAATAACAAAAACCACTATTCTGGCTGCTAAGAAAACACCCGTTATACCCATTTGCTCATCTAACAATGAAAATGGAAATGTGAAAAGAAATAGCAACACATACCTGTGTTAACAAGATGCTCTCAAAGAGCAGTTTGGTCTCGGCCTGGTCTTTGGTGATGTCAGCGTTCGCGTGCATGCCGAAGATGTTGGGGTGAGGGTTCAAGGGCAGACCCTTGGTGTACTCCAGGTAGCTTTCGTACTGTCAAATGAATGGTACATAAACGTTGAATAAAGAGGTTAAGAGTTGTGTCAAATAACGGTAAGTTCATGATTTCAAAGGAGCATTCGCTTATTGATTTGAATTTTATGAAATTTGAAGCAAGCCTTGATCTAGACCATGTTCATGCACGGTAAAAAACTATGTGCAATCCAGCTTATCACTGGTTGACATATGATGATGTAAACCCAGAAAAATCTTATTTTTAAAACATTCTTTATTTTTTTACCATTTTGACTTGACCTTTTAATACAAACATTCTGATAGAATCAAGGCATCCAATATACTCTCCAATCAACGAATAAATAAATCACACAAAACTGGTCGCTTTTATAAGTCATGTGATTATCAAAATATTTTCTTTAAAACATTATCTTATTTTTTTATACTTTTGACTTGACCTTTTAATACCAACATTCTGATAGAATCAAGAGACCTAATATATCTTATTATCTTAATAGACTTAATAGATCTTAAAAGCCACACGATGACATTATAATACTACTACTCACATCGCCCTCCTTCGGCGCATAGTACAGCCCGCTCTCGTCAAAGTCGTACTTGTCCTTCTCCACAATGTCCTCCGTGTAGAAGCGGTTGAGGATCGTGTTCAGCGTGCGTCTGTCCCATGCGTCTGTCACACGACCGCCGTAGTTACACTCGCCCGTCAGGTAACGCAGGGCGGCGTATTGCACGTCCTGTGTTTAGACAAGAAAGAAGGTATATAAAAGATTCTCGTTGGCTCGAATGATTTATATATTAATATGAATCTATTTTGATTTAGATAATATATATTTGTCGCAATACGCAGATAATTCAATAGCGAAGTAAGGAAATATTGTTCCTCTCGATCCACGCATATTCTGCTAATAAGCAAACAAACAAAAAGCAAAAGCGTTTACTTCTTTACAACATTTCTTCTCATTTTTTCTCTTATCGACCATCGAATAACCTAATTCCTAATCCTTTCATATCAACTACCGTTTCTCTTATGACACCACTACCAAACACTTAAACAAACCTATCAAAGTCTCGCTTTACCTCCTCCCACCTCCTCCCCTTCAACCCCAGGAAACCCCACCAAAACCTTATCTTAACACACACAAACACACTCACCTCGTACTGGTTGAGGAACATGTGCAACTGCCTGACTGAGATCCTCAAATCCGTCTCATTGAACTCGTACGGATTGTTCCATCCGAGCGCACCGAACTTCTTTCGTTCTTGCACGTTGGCGTGGAAGAAGCAGAGACCGTAAAGCATGCGCTTCCAGGCACGCTCCTGTTGGCACGTCGTGAAGAACTCGGTGTCGCTTATGGGGTCACTCAAGTATGATCTATTTGGACAAATAATAAGGGTGTAAGTTGGTGTAACCAGATGTTGAAAATGTTATTTTGGCAAAATCTTAGTGGTAGCAGCTCGGGCGGGTTGTACAAGTATGGAGCGGAAGATATTTGTTCACATGTATGCCTGAGATAAAGAACCAATATTGGTGCGTGAAAACACCTGTACAATAGGTCTTGAGTATATATATATATATAAACTGCATCATAAATAATCAATCTGTCTATGCTACCGTTACAAACTCTTACAAAGGAAAGTACAGCCCCTATAAGCATACCATTTTGCCTTTCTATGTCTTACACTTAAACCTTAAATCATCCATACCTGAGCACATTGAATCTCAATCCCTTGGGCGGCTCGTTGGTCATCTTGACGCCGTTCTGCAGGATAGCAACGGGGAACTTGTCAGACGGATATGACGTCAGCCACATGCGGAAGTCGGGGTGGGTGGCGTCTGGGTTCAACTCCTCGCAGAGCTGTGCATGGGAAAACACAATAGATGTGAATATAGAAAAGAGCAAGAAAATAAAACACGTTTCTCAACATCCTCAAATGTGAGACTCAAAATGTGGATTAGTGAGGTCACGACCACCTCATATGAGGTCCAGCCGATTTTTCGTAAGTCAAAAACTTTTTAAAAATATTTTATTTACCTTTTCTAGCGTGGGCATCCAGCTTGGCGCCAGATGGCAATTTTGCAGCATGACCCACGTGCCCTCTTTGACGCCCTTCTCGATCATTTTGAGGGCAATGGGACCTTGACCTTGGCCAAGCGACAAGCTGTCGAATTTGGCTCCTCCGAAACCCTGTGGTTAGATAAAACAATATGTGTCAGTTATGAATCACTAATATCATACTCGAATTTAGATTATGTTTGCGATCTTTTGTTATAAAAGCCTAGTTTATGTCTGATTGATCATTGGTGAATATGTAGATGTACATTGTATAAACTTCAAAAGAAAACATCATAAAATGAAAATTCACAATTAGGCATCTAAACAACCAATCATTAATTCATTTGAAAAATATCAATTGAAAACTAAAGACCCACCTAAAGACTTGATTATTGGTTAACTTGATCGAATCACCTTTTCTTTGATATATAAGCTACCACTCTAACTAATTCAAGTATTAAAGGCCACGTTTCCCTACCTGATCATCAGCAAACTTCAACAGCGCAGCTACGGGATCCGCTCCGGGCGACAACACGAAAATCAACGGCGTGATATTCGTTGAGTCATTAAACGAGCCGGGCAGATCAAACGGTGGCGGCTCAATGTACTTTTGGCCGATCTTATCACGAACAAACTCTTGGACGGCCGGAATGACCTTGTCCGGACGCATGCAGCGCAACACGAGCATGCGCTGGAAGCCTTCGAGTTTGCCGTAGTCGCCGGGGAATTCCTCGTGGTGCGGTTCCTATAAGTAACATATATAATTGTGTTTAAGTGTTTAATTGTGTTTAAGTTATTATTCGTATAAAGTAGAAAAGTTATAACATAGGCATCAGAGATGCAAAGCCCCCAGCCTATGCAAAACATTCTTTATCACGAATAGCTGTGGATTATAAGAAGCAGGTCAAAAGAAATATCTTTCGCACAACGTCTTTCTCTCAACGCCTTTCTCACACCGTTTTTCTCACTATGTCTTTCTCCCAA
>LQRL01084909.1:0-17936 GCA_001703475.1 Hydroides elegans
CCCCACCGCTACCGCCCATTATTGTGCAACCTAGGTAAACATCCCCCAGATAAAACCCCTCCATATATTCTGTCTAGCGGCGTCGACGTACATCCCGATCAGAAATGACGGTACAATGACGTCATGTCGCAACGTGAATGCTACGTTAAATTTGTGATGGCACTTATCATAATTTAGACATCTGAATATCGTGAATGAATCCAGGTCAAAAAGTCCCCGGACATAAAGTCCCCAAATTGGTCAACATAGGACATAAAGTCCCGGGTAAAAATATTATTTAGAAACATTTATTATCATTTTTATTTAATGCATATTTGAAGTTATATAGTCTTAAATGATAGTTGATCGTGATATCAAAAAATAATTGAGAAATTAACATTTTATTTGACATTTATTCTGGGGACTTTATGTCCTATGTTGACCAATTTGGGGACTTTATGTTCGGGGACTTTATGTCCGGGGACTTTTTGACCGGATACCATCGTGAATATAATACAATGGCTTATTAGATTACAAAGTTTCGTCTCAAACGAATGTCAAATTCACGTCGAAAACGTCGGAATGTAAAATTCAATAACGTAAGGACGTCCTGATAGGACTTCAGAGTGATGTCATATTCGCTTAGAAGATTTTGGCCACTGGAGGTTTACTTATACATTTTTGAATGAACAAGCAAATTCATATCTGCCGATCATGTTTTTTGATAAGCAGCTGGTAATGTGTTCTTTTATTTCATATTCTACTCTTGGAACATCGAAAACCTTTGCGACATCTGAGCCTGTGTCCATAACCACTTGCGGTCTGACTCCCTCATCCCATTCAGTTCATTCACTATAACTCATAATATTATCAATATAGAACACAACACTGTCCTTATATAACGTAACATCTCTTGTACTCCTATAGAAGTCAGGGGTTATCGCGCTCATCACAAGCACCTTATCTTCGATGAGATAAGATTTACTGTCAACATTGACGCTGTGAACACTCGTGAATCAATAAAAATGGTTTGAAGTATGACTAATGATGTGAAGGATAATGCGTGAAGGGACCCGCTTGACCTTAATTGCTAATATATGGAAAGGTTCATGATCCAAGTGTATCGCCTATCTAGGACAGTAGTTCCCTAGCAAAATAAAAGTGACGAATCATAGCGTTACTGACCATAAAGCTGTAAAAAGCCATAGAAATACTGTAATATCGGGGTACAATATGGTTCCAGTCATAGGATTTCCATAGAATCCAGGTCAAACTGACCCCGGTCAAAATGGCCTCGGTCAAAATAGCTCCGGGCAAAAACGCCTCCGGGCAAAATAGCCCATTCATGTCCAGGACTAGATAATGTTCACTGGCGTTCACTATGTTCGCTAGGTTCACCAGTGAACCAGATAAAATCTATGGTTCACTACGTTCACTACGTTCACTAAAGAACGGAGTCGTGGCCCCGTTCGCTACGTTCGCTAGGTTCACCAAAGCATGAAGTGAAAAAATCACATAGACAATTATTGCGTCACAATACGTTTCCTAGCTAAATGCCATGTTTTGTTTACGTCACAGCGTTTAGCATTCGTGACGCAATAAATAATTTGAATATTTACAGTGATTTTCGGGCGTTTTATATAGAAAATGTTAAAACTTATCAATATTAAACAAGTTAAGATTTATTTTGAAAATAAAAAATATATAAATGACGCGAAGAAAAAGATGAAGAAGAAGAAAACAAACTTAGAAGAAGATGATGATACAAAATGACTGAAGAGAAGAAGCAAGGCAATAAATGTATCAAAAGTAAAAAAAGGATATAAATTAAAGCACATATCAACAAAGTATACAGATGGTGCTTTTGCTATTATTTTTTTTTCATACACATTCAAATTGAATATTTTAATGGTTGATCAAGTTTGGTATGAATATTAAATTGCGTAGACGAACACATTTTTAAAAAATCGCTATTGTGCTACCATTCACTGGTGAACCTAGCGAACGTAGTGAACGGGCATTGTGCTACCATTCACTGGTGAACCTAGCAAACGTAGTGAACGGGTATTGTGCTACTATTCACTGGTGAACCAAGCGAACGTAGCGAACCGGTATTGTGCCACCATTCACTGGTGATGCATCGAACATGCGCCACGCTTTTTTATGTATTATATAAAAGTGTTTGGTGAACCTAGCGAACCTGGTGAACCCCGGTAAACATATTCGAGTTCTGGACATACCTCAAATAGCCCCGGGCAAAATGGCCCCAACTTTAGAAAAATAAGTCATAATGGCTTCGGTCAAATGGCCCCAGCTAGACCATTTAAACATTAAACCAGATACATTATATTAATATCAAACTTTTTAAATTCTAATTCATGTTCAATCGTTAAAAATATTATTCAAGGATCGTGCAAATAGTATAATGTAAATTTTAATCTTACAATAGTATGTAAAATATAAACTTAACAATCGAACTTATAAAAAACTATTTGAAACAAATACAAACTTATGTTATATGGTAATACTATGCAGTTTATTCCTATAAGACTATAAGTCCCAAATCCAATTATTTTCTCTGTTTCGCATGCTTCGTGTTCATACACTTAATTTTTCTGGGACCATTTTTACCAGGATCATTTTGACATATGTTGACAAAATTGGGGCCATTTTGAACGGGTCCATTTTGACCGGATACCGTTTCCATTATACACATGCGGTAAATTTGCTTCTTTTGAGCACTAACTGGTTTCGTTTTGATCCACCTCAAAAACCCTTCCTGTGTTGGTGGTATATCGCCCACCATCGTGCTCACCTAAGGATTTTATAACAGATTTTATATCATTACTTTAGCAGATTGCATTCGCAGATAGCCCTTTCGTCATTTGCTGTGATTTCAATGTACATTTGGATAAAGCTACCGATCCATTTACGAAGCGTTTCCACACCAAGCTCTTTGCATTTGGATTATTCGGGTCGCCAAATTCCCTGACCTCATCATATCACATGATAAAGATCAAATGGATATATCTGACACTTCCGTTGATGATCTCGTTTCAGATCACAATATGGTCAGCTGTCGGATATCATACCGCGAACCACAGAAGCAAAGGCGTACGATCGAATATAGGAATATCAAGTCCATTAATATACAGGATTTTAGTGATTCAACTGCAATCTACTTGCACAGTATGAGGGTATGGACCTCAATTCACTCGTCACGTGCTATAACACTAAACTAAGAGCAATACTTGATCAACATGCCAACATTAGTAAAACGATCAGTTCCTGTTTTAAGACGTAAACCCTGGTACACTGAGGATATAGGTGATGCTAGACTCAAAGCAAGAGTGCATGAACGGCTTTTCAAAAGTCATGGACGTGCTGAGGATATGATTGCCCACAAGCGCAGTCTTTGCATTTGGCCCTCCGTGTTGGAAAGTTTCAAGCAGCAGTATCTCTGGTTTTATAATTGAAAACCGGAATAATTCAAAGGCTCTGTTTAGGTTTATGAATAAGGTTATGAACAGGAAGAAATCGAACCCGCTACCTGATCACAACTCGTCAAAGGAGCTAGCTGATGAGTTTTGCGTATTTTCAAGTCGAAGATAGACAAACTTCGCGAGCGTTTTAACACTGATGTTGATGTGGCTTATGAGGATGACCTATGTATGACCTATCGACGGTCTATGCTCCCTTGTGTGGTTTTGAGGTGATCCCAGATAGTGTTACCACATCAATCATCAAAACCACGGCCGACAAAAGTTGTTATCTCAATCCAATTCCAACGTGATTGCTTGATGAGTGTTTGGATCTGCTTTCCCAATTATTGCGAGAATCGTTTACCTCTCAATGGAAACAGCGACGATGCCGGATATGTTCAAACGTGCCATTGTTACGCTTTGTTGAAAATACCATCACTGGATACCGTGCCTAGCAACTATGGACCCGTGTCTAATTTACCCTTTATAAGTTAAATGATATAGGAGTATGTGATACGGCAATTATCCGACTTACGGAGATGCCCTGCAATCAGCATATAAATCCAATCACACCACCGAAACTGTCCAGGTCAATGTATTCGACGTTATATGTAAGGCTTTGGATACCAATCGCGCAGTTTTCATGGCAATTCTGGACCTCTCCACGGTCTTCGATAAAGTAGATCATCCAATTCTTCTTCGACGGCTCAACTCACTCTTTGGAATACGTGACGAGGCGTTGGACTGGTTCGCTTCGTATCTCTTTAACCGTTCAATGCAGGTTTTAGTGGAAAGTGTGACACCCAAATCCGTCACTCTCGAGTGCTCTGTTCCTCAGGGATCGAAACTCGGGCCCCGCCTGTACTCGGATTATACTTATCCACTCGGACTCCATTTTTAGATAATACTTCTCTGTATCATTTCTATGCGGACGACTCGCAGCTCCTTCGCAAATTATCTCAATCGCAATCCGATCAGTCTAGCGCATTGCACTATTGAGAGCGAAGCATTCACACCGTTTTGAAGTGGAGTCACAACAAATCGAAGTTAAATCACACTAAGACTGAATTCATAGTCATCAGTAGCAAGCGCAATCAAAGTATAATCATAGCCAATTCGCTGGAACTTGATGCAGCACGATTGCACGTTCCGACGCTAGACGCAATCTGGGTATCACCATGGATCCAACCCTCGAAATGCATGCCCATGTGTCCAATTTAGGCAAAACCAGCTACCATTACATCGCATGGATTAAAGAGATGCGCACTTTTCTGAGTGAGTATTATGCGAAAGCCCTCATCCGCGCATTAGCGATCTCACGAATCGATTATTGCAACCGTTTATTGAACCGTCAGAATGCTTATGAACATTCGAAAAAGACAGAATGATATGTAGATTCGCTTCCCACTAGATCTATGTTTTTCTCATGCATGAACGGACTGTATCACTCTTTATGTGTTTGATTATGCTGGCTTTCCTTACTTTTTATATACATTTTATATTTAAATGTATTTTTCAAATCGTATATATGATGTATATTAGTATTCGTCTATTTAAGATAAGTTGTGTGAGATTAAGATTTTTTGATCATATCAATTTCAAACAAAGCTGAATCTAGATAATTATTTGATTTTTCTGTTGGTATTCATATAAAGTCTATTATAAAGGAATTAGCTGCATGACTACCCCTATAAAGTTACATCTAGGCTTTGCTCTAGATAAACCACACAATGGTATTGTGACATTTTGTAATTACTTTTGTCTGAATAAATTAACTTACTTCAAACTTGCTTCAAACCTCATATAGTTTAGAAGTGAATCAAAACGTGATTATATTGTTTAAAGCTGATGTTAGGGTTATTTGATGTATGTGATTAATAGTTTTCAAGCACACAGTGATCCTTTTATCATCAAGACCCCAACCTGTTGTTGATCAAATATTAATGAAAATGTTAGTTTGGTCAATTTAACCATACCCAAGGCAATTCACACATATTTATTTCATGTAGATTTGTTTATTCATTAACTTTTGTGTATTCGAGTGCTTTGTGTGGTCGAGATCGAACTACCATAGATTTAATGGGTGTAAAATTGCAGACATCGGATGATCGTTGTTCCCGTCTTACTGTAGGAGACATATTTCGACCTACCATCCAACGGAAAGGAATTTGGTAACTGTTGGTAACAATGGGAAGCACAGTGAGGAAAGTATCCTAGGGGCACTCAATGATTTATTCAAAGAAATTCTCACAATCTATCTATTGTTTAACTAAAGATGATCCAATATATTTGAAGTAAGCTTAATATGCTGATTTGTATCAAAATGTTTACTCTGAAGTTGCAAGCAAGAAACCCAGTAAAGCTATTGCAAGCAAATATACAATCTGCTACAAGAATACAGAGTTCAAGAAATCAAATGTGCATTAGCTTATTCTCTCACAGAATCGTTCGCAGAGACTTAATCAAGATACATCTGCACTGGTTGATATAGTTATAAAAAATAATCTTAGATCAAATCAATCGTTTCGACAAAATCTTTGTTCTTTTCGGAAAAATGACATGCAAGGAACAGCTGTTGCATAAATAAAAGGCACGTGCCCCTACTCTTGTGCAAGAAAGCCTAGAGCCAGAGCCATTTGGTCCCAGGATGTGAGGAGCCGGAGAGGTCTATGTAAACTTTATTTTTAAAATAGAATGCATTAACAAACCATTTTAATTGAAAATTGTACCAAAATAGATCACCATTCTGAGATATTATAACGTCCTCTTGGTTGAAACTTTAAAAAGCTTTAGCCTAAAAATTCTAAACACTATGACGCTGTTTTAAATTTGCCTCATACCTCATACTATTCTATATTTATAAAACTATAGTAAGAAGCAAACTTGAATGTGCTGTACTGGCATGGGCAACCAGCTTAACTGCGGAACAAAAAATCCTACATGAACGCATTCGAAAGAGAGCAATTCGATTATTTGAGCCTAACCTTACTTACGAAGCCACAACGATGACACATAGACTGAAACTTCTCTACACAAGACACGAGGAACTATATCGATCATTCTTCAGACAAATACAGTCAAACGAAAATGTGATAAATGAATTACTACCAGCACGTAATCTACAAACTCACAACATGCGAGATAAAAAAACCTATCGCCTCCCTACACTGATAGCAAATCGCTATAAGAACTCGCTTATTCCCTATAGTTTCTTTGATTACCAATAAATGCTAGAGTAGCAATAGACGTTGATAACTTCACGAGCAACTATAGCCGAATATACATCTTGAAAATTAAGCTGATCAATCAACATTTTTTATACTATATTCAACCATGTAATACCATGTAACAATGTACAGTAAAACCTTGCGACCGGACACCTCGCTAGACCGGACACCTCGCTAAACCGGACGGTTTTTCTCAGTCCCGTTTTATTTTCCTCTATTTCATACCATTTAAAAACCTGATTAATCCGGACACCTCGCTACTTCGGACACCGGACACCCAAATCGCAACAAAATATTGAATTATATAAGTATTTCATCTGACTAATCCGGACAGTAAATTACTAATGAAAAATAATGTCTGAAAATGAGTGTACGGTTTTACCTATATGAAAGCTCTCCGTAAATGTAAATTACACTGTAAAACTATATATGTCGACAGAGGGATTAATAAGGCATGGTCTTTGTGTTAAATGTTATGTTTTAGACACAAAGGCCTTACAAAGAGAGGGATCACGGCTCTTGGATCAATGGCATTCAACAGTTTTACTTTATTGTGCCACGAAACCACACCCCCTTAAAATACATAATAATTAAGCTTCAAAGCCTAAACGGGTCTTTTGAGGGAGGAGGGGTATCGTTTCCATATTCAGTTGTGACATGAAACCACACCCCTTAACATGTATCATACCAAGCTTCAAAGCTTACACAAGTTCTTTGAGGGAGGGGTATCATTTCCATATTCAGTTGTGGCATGAAACCACATCCCTTAAAATGTATCATACTAAGCTTCAAAGCTTACACAGGTCCTTTGAGGGAGGGATATCTTTTCCATATTCAGATGTTAAATAACACTTCTTTTTGGCTTCGAGTGTGAGTTACATATTTGAATATCAATTAAACATATTTGTTTTTTGTCAACGAATAAAAAATATACGCATTAACAATAAGAAAATTACAACCAGAAGACGTTTAATTTGTGTTTTTCAGATGTTGATTGGCTGAAAAAAAATTCCTAATGTAACACATATCCTCTGTCATTTTCCCCATGAACCTGTCAACACATCAACCAGATACATGTATACTCACTAGACCCTTCAAAAAATGTATGAAAAAGCTGTGAACCTGATTAGACCGGACACCTCGCTAAACCGGACACTTTTGCTCAGTCCCGTGGGTGTCCGGATTAATAAGGTTTTACTGTATTTATACAATATTCAACCTAGTGCATAATGCCCTTAGTCGCCATTATTCAATAAACATTATCTTATCTTATCTTAACAAAGATGATAAAAGGCAACAAGTGTGTGTATTTCAAAAAACGTTGAATAATAACTGGGATGAACATTCGGGGATTAGAAACACATATTGGTTTTAGTGAAATTTCTCCCGACACATGTCGAGTTTTTGTGTACATATTGGCGCTTTGGTGAATGTCAAGCGTCCAATTTAGCAAATGGTGATAAAAAAAATATCAATTTGCATTTCTGATTGATTGTTCATATTTTATGATCAAAGGAAAACTTGCACATGTTATCGTAAAAATCTATGTCCAGCCTTATTTCATCGTATTTTCTATGCAAACAAGGAATGTCTATTTGATACAGGACAATCTTCTGTTTTGTTTCTAATCCCTTAATATTCATACCAGATAATATCATTATTGCATTTTGCATCTTACACATTTGTTATTAGAGAGTTTGGGCAAAAAAATGTCACACCGGGATGATGGTGTTTCGGTATGTATATCTTAGTCTTTATCCCATTAGTCCAACCTCTAAAAATGCTTAACATGATAAAAACAGTCAATTAAACTATTGATAAATTAAGTTGATTTATCTTGCCAAATGTAAGAAAGGATAATTTCACTAAATAACTTAGACTTGAGCCATAATTTATTGGGTTATGATTCAAATCTGCTGATCAAAACACAGTCATCCCGAAATTACATTTTTTGCCCGAACTCTCTAATCACAGTGATTCATATGAAAATACAATTTTGATATTTATTTTTTTTTTCAGTTAGGTATAAGTAATTTAGAGAAAATATATTTGTCGTTAGCTGTGTCACTTCTGGGATGAGTATTATAAATTATAATACTCATCCCAGGTCACTTGAACCCATTGTATGAAATAAAAAAAAATGTTAAATCGGCAATCACCTGCCTATATAAGTAGAGAGCCTACGTGATGTAAATAATTCACATCACCCTTTCTCTGCCACAGCTGATTTTTTTTAAAAGTAAAATATTAAAATGTTAAGTAAGTATGGATTAACAGTTATTCAAAGTAAACAGTATTGCTTAGTACACGTAGAATACTTAGTGCGAATGGTTAACAATTCCAAAATATTAAATATGTTTATATAATCATGAGCGATAATATCAGATTTTACAAAGTTAAAAAGCGGATAGGTGTTTGTTTATTCTTTCGTTATAAATCAAAACATAGTGCAATGTGTACATGATAAATAATGAGAGATGAATGCACATGATTTTGACAATACTAAGGATCGCCCATGAAAACCATAGCACTTATTTGCAATGGGGTCCTTTTTCTTCTTCAGTTTCAGAATCAGATGCAGTCCTCGACGAGGACCTCGTTTGAGTATCACGCAATGCATGCAAGTCGGTGCATCACACAAAAACGAAAAACTTGGTGCAGTTTGTGCTTGCATTTACAGTGCAGGCTAAAATCAGCGCGTATTTAACGAAGTCGTATTTGCTGCACCTGCTGGCTGATAGAATCAGCATTGTGACTGTCGCATAGTACAGTTGATGTAATCAAATGTGACATAAAACTTGTGAGAGTATATTCATTTTTTGCTATTCGCTTTCTTATAGGATCTGCCATGGCGATACGCCTAGTCGGCCGACCTAGAATGATGGTCAGTCGACAGATCCGATTGATGTCATCACACGACGAAAGAGAAGCTGATTACGTCGTCGTTGGAGCAGGTTCTGCTGGCTGCGTTCTAGCCAACAGACTCTCTGAGGATTCGGGGAACTCGGTAAGGTTTTGATGAATAAAACATAATGCTTCAAGCTCCTATATCGCTACACCCTATTTGACTGATGGATATTGAAGACAAAGTATCTGTACAAAAAGAAGTGTAAATCCGTAAACGTTGTAAATAGATATCCATTTATTTTAGCCAACGCATCGTACCCCTAAATATATTACTTGTGGATGTCATAGAAAGCACCATTGGTCCATTGTTTCTATTTAATTGTTCACGTATTTTATAAGCCATTCAACAAACACCACACATTTGTTTTGTATTCCTATTGTCAAAATCTAAGTCATATCCTGTTTTAGGTACATGTTCTTGAAGCAGGTGGTGAAGATAAATGGTGGAACTGGAAATTCCACATGCCAGCTGCCCTCATGTACACACTTAAAGATCCCAAGTAAGATATGACACAAAGCATATTTTTCTTTCACGATACTAGTTAACGGTCAACGTTGTGACACATTTGACTTAAAATAATAGTTATTATTAATACACATGTATATATATTTTTACTTTAATTGGATTGACATTTTTGGCGACAACGGTAACTGGAGTTCATATTACGATTGTATTCGAAAGCCATCTGAATCCCTCGATAAATATACAAAACTGAAGCACGGAGCGGAGGCGATCTGACATCGTATATTTTAATAAAAAAGAAAGTGCACGTAATGAACGTACTCTATAAACCCAAATCAATCCTTTTCATGTCGTTGTTACTCAGATACAACTGGTGTTATTGGACGACCCCTCAGAAGCACGTCAATAACCGCCAACTGTACTGGCCTCGTGCCCGGGTCTGGGGCGGCTGCTCCAACCACAACGCTATGGTCTATATCCGGGGCAATGCCATGGATTATGACAATTGGGAGGCACTGGGCGCCAAAGGGTGGTCTTACGCAGAGTGCTTGCCATATTTTAAGGTAAACAGCATGGGCTTTCTTTGGAAAATAACTTACATGTTATATTAAGGGGAAATATCGTACCTTTGAGGAATAACTGTGTTAAAAATCTAATTCTGTTAGATGATTATCATAGCTGTTGTATATTAGATGAATAGTCATTTACTGTCTTTTATGGTAAGCATTTCACATTTTCAACGTGGAAATCCTATATTTTCTGCAATTCTCGAACATATAAAATACAATTTTCATTCGTTTAGCTTACTTGACTTTTCGGAATATTTATGTCGTTCCTCTTAATTCGTAAAATATGTAGTCATGATGACATTCGGCGAAAGACCCGTCCAATAAATTTAAACGTAGCTTTTTTAGGTGAACATCACATTTTGTTACATCAGAACAATTACACGATAATCATGTTGTTCACAACTTAAACATCAACATACATATATTTTTTCCATTTCCCAAACATCGAATCCATTTCCTTTCCCAATAGAAATCTGAAAGGTACGAACGCGGCGAGGACGAGTACCGCGGCGGAAGTGGGCCCTGTGGCGTGTCACGTGGCAAGCAGTCGAATAACCCGCTGTTCAAGGCGTTTGTGGACGCAGGGATACAGGCTGGATATCCTTATACGGATGATGTCAATGGGTGAGAAAGGATTTATAAGGAAATTATAAGAACCATTTATATTAAGTGGTGTTAAATTGAGAATGGAAATTTCCAGATATACTGCATGTTTTTCGTCCATAGCGTATTTTTGTTTTGTCAATATACCAAGTACCACTTGTCTGCTAATCTGTTTAAATTTGTAACTACATGTATCATGATCAATATACATGTAAATGAATTCTTTGTTAGAGCCCAAATGATAAGTTGACCTGTATATTCGATAAAGGAACACATTGATATTATTAAAGCCACTTTTCTCAATTTTCAACTCGTTACATTACATGAACCATGCATACCTGTACATTTTTTTGAATGAGGTTCTCCGACCAAAAAGAAAACTAAACAGTTACCCATTGCATCTTTGCACAGTTATCAGCAAGAAGGCTTCGGCCACTACGACCTGACCATCTGGAAGGGCAAGCGCAGCAGCGCGTCCGTCGGCTTCCTTAAGCCCGCCCTCACGCGCTCCAACCTGTCAATCACGAGTCACGTGCTTGTAACGAGGCTCCTATTGGAGGGCAAGAAAGTGGTGGGCGTCGAGTATCAAGTGGGCGGAGAAACGAAGACGATACGGGCGAGAAAAGAGGTGAGTGGCGAGTGTATGCAAACGAGTTGGCTTTAATGTAGTACATCAGGGGTTTACCTTGTAATTGCTTTCTATTCAACGGAGCATTTATGTTTATATAGTTTACTTATTTTGTTTAGAGCTATGTTGACCTTAATTGTTCAGGTTAATGTAACATGTACTCAATAGATCCACAGTGGCATCGATAAATACTTAAAATAATTATTTGCATTTTTAATTGCTTAAATATAAGTCCGATCATAGATAAAAACATTGTGTTTCATTTTGGGTAATCTTCATTCATTGTAAATATGTGGTTTCGTCACGCTTGCTCTAGCTAGCCATTCCGTAATTGGACGTATTCTAGAAAATTGTACCCGGAGTTCCTTTCGCCTCTTTTAGGCATCATCATCAATAACCCCTTATTCCTCCCATTTTCAAGGTCATCGTAAGTGCGGGCGCCATCAACTCTCCACAACTCCTCATGCTCTCCGGTATTGGACCCGGTGACCACCTCACAGAAATGGACATTGAGGTGAAACATCATTTACCGGGCGTCGGCCAGAATCTACAGGATCATCTGGAGGTCTACGTACAACACAAGTGTACGAAACCAGTGTCGCTCTATAAATATCAGTGGAAGTTCCCGCATTATATGATAAGCGCGGGATTACAGTGGTTCTACAATCAAACAGGTAAGATATTTCTTTTACAACAGCGACATTTATTTTCCTTTTCTACAAAGTCTACCTCGAAGTTAGGGCTATTTTAACTTCGGTAAAAGTTATCCCATCAGATGTCGGTTAATAATTGTTAGATCTGACACATTAAAAGTCATTTTTGTCATTAGATCGTATAAAAATAGAAAAATATAGAAAACTAGATCCTCTGTATCTGTTAGATTAGATTACATTGGTGTGGTTGTAATGCGTACTTTGATTTTTAATCATCATCAGATAAAACACGTCTTTTGGCCTCATATTCTGTTTATTCATTTGTAACTTTACCGAACGAAAAATGTATCTTAGTAGAATAACTATTGAAAATATATGGAAATGCATTTTGTTATGGTTATACAATGTCTTTCAGATGTATATATGGTAATATAAACGCCCGTTTCCATGCCTTCTGGTCATTGACAACCATTACAGGTGCTGCCGCCTCGACACATTTGGACGTTGGTGCTTTTATCCGTAGTGAGCCGGGCGTGCCCTGGCCCGATATTCAGTATCACTTTTTGCCCTCAGTCATCATTGACCACGGGCAAAAGACGGGCGACTGTCATTCATTCCAGGTGAATTGCAATTAGGGCGCGTGTTTGTTTGGCTCTGCTCGACATGAATGGAACACCATAATTGTCCGAATATGATACATTAAACGGTAAAAACAAAACAAAAAATCAGCTTTTCCCTGTCGGACGTTTAATTTAACATAAGATAACTGAATTTCAAACACACCCCTATGTTTCGAATTTGGAAACCTGATATGTAATAAAAGTGGTACCCAGGTTTGACACCATAGTTCTGAACCGTGTCTGGATACTTTTAGAACTATGAATGTGTATCATATTCGGACAATTACAGTACTGAAACGCATGCATAATCGCTTTTGATGTTTTGCTTGAGTTTTAGTTCTTGTTTTGCTTGTTTGTTGATTTGCTTATTCTAATATATGATGTACCTTCTAGGCCCGGCTTCCACCACACATATGGACGTAGGAGCGTTCATTCGAAGCGATGCGGGCGTCCCATGGGCCGATATTCAGTTTCATTTCTTGCCCGCCCTTTTCATTGACCATGGGCAAAAAAGCGGGCATTGCCACGCTTATCAGGTAGCATGCGGTGGGGAAGATGGTCTTATTAAAGAAATCATATACCTAATTATTAGGCCTTTGAACATCCCATTTCATTGCTCAGAATGCCTTATTTGTTGATTTAATAAGTCAAATGGTGATTATCATATTGCCTTCAAATAAAGAAAATACCGTCCTTGCTTACGTAGGAATGACGATTGATCTGATTGCGTTCTGTTTAATATCTGAGAGACTTTGCAATGCTCACTTTTTTGCTGTGGTCGAAGAAAAAATATCAAAGAAATGATCTTCAGGCTAAAGCTTTATTGCTATCCCTTTTCAATATACATGTACATGTATATTTAATATTCATCGTTCATTCGACGCAACGCTCGCCAATTTGAACCAAGATACATGTACTTACGTAAACATAATGCAGGGATTGAACCTCGCGGCTGGCACCATATTTGTCATTCAAATCCAACAGTGTAATATAGCCAGACCTTGGCATTCCCACTGAAACCTGTCGCATTATTTCATTTACCCAGGCAATGCTGCTACCACCCATATGGACGTGGGTGCATTTATTCGAAGCGAGGCGGGTATCGCTTGGCCCGATATTCAGTTGATATTTTTGCCCGCGCTTTTTATTGACCACGGACAAAAGAGTGGGCATTGTCATGCCTACCAGGTATTAGAGCGAAAACGAGTGGCCCATCAAGGAAATGATTTGTAGAAACTGATTTTAACCTGAGAAAAATTGGCAACATACAATTGATTTAACAGTTCAAAAGATCGATGATTTTATTATTTGTTTATGGCGAGGTACTCATAAGTAATTGCCCGTGATATCTTAAAATTAGATTCTTGCCAAATAAAATAACCTGAACATGGGTTCTTAACAAGTTCCTGACAAATAAAATTGTGGGTATTCGAAAAAGGAATTTCATAATCAAAGATTATTTTGTGATAGTGTAAAAATGTATAGTATCATGTGCACGTTCCCATTTGATCCCTCTTGTATAAATGAACATGTACCAGAATTGTATGTGGATTACATGTTAATTGTATAGCATTCTTCCTTGTATTTCTTTCTTTCTGTGCTTTTGTCTTATTACTTTCAATGTCGTGAAAAAAAAGGTTCTTATTTCAAATTTGCGATTATTTTATATTGATTTATGTGCAATTTAGAAATGAAGCCCCCTTGTTCTGATACATGTTTGGACGAAATTATGCATATGATTTTTTCCCTTAGATGATAATTATGGCGCTATTATGACTTTAACGGAATGAATTTTCAATTTAATATAATTTATAACCTCTAAGTTTTTTTGTCATCGTTCAGAGCAACACTATTTCTGCCTATATTTTTCCTGATAAGAAATGAAATAATGAAATTCATAATTATTCAAAAGTAATTTTTAGGAATCTCCTGAATCTGAAAATATGCGCAGGGACATGTTCTTTATTTAATGTACAGTGAAGATCTGATTTGGTTTTTTAATGTTAATAGATTTAAAAAAATATCAAATTCAATATACTCAAGTTTTCCAAATAATACTATGTGTGTATCTTAAGATAGGTAGTTGATCATACCTTCAGAATTCTATAAAGATTTCCAACCGCCTCTTTATCATTCCTTAGGTGCACGCGGGTCCCTCGCGATCAACGAGTGTCGGTGAAGTGCGACTGCAATCGAAGAACCCGAAGGAATACGTCACCATGGATCCCAACTACCTCAGCACCGAAGAGGACAGGTATGTTTTGTACTGGGAGGGGGCGGGGGGTGACTGAGGGAGGGTCTACGGTGGATAGGAGTGGGTAGGTATGATGAGTTTTCTTGGGTCAATTTAATCACGGGAGATTTTTTTTTAAATTCTATATGAAAGTTAGTACAATCACAAAATCGGTCAAGTAACTGTATTTGACTGATGTCTTTAGTGTTATTATACTTGAATATATAAAACAAGCGTTACAGTTACGTTATGAGAGTCTCATTAGCTCTAGTTTTTATCACGGCTAGACAAACTGCATACACATATAGGCTACATGTACCTAGATATTACAGCATTCGTAACCACTCGTGAAGCTTACATAACGATCATGATGTGTTATGATAATGCATTTAAGGGTTAGTAATTCGACTGTCATTTTGATTTAATGCAAAATGATTAATTGTCTTTCACATTTATAACGACAAAGAGGGATGGATACGGAATGAGGATAACTTGCATCAGAACGCAATGAAAGTAGTAATTTATATCTACCACTATAATGATTTGCCTTGATAATTCCGTTTTAATGATTTTATATAACAAATAAAAGCAAAGTTATTTTTTACACAGAGTCGTACACCATTCTTTTAATTAATAAAACGTCATCTTTATGTCTATCAATGCTTATATTCTTCATTGTTTAAACTGTAAGATATGCAATTTTATCGCTTAAAGTGTTTACTAAGATATCCTGTAACAATTAAGAAAAGAAAAATTCTTGACGAGCCAGTGAAGAAATATGTTTCTACAAATCCATCTTAATTTATTAAATATAAGAAACAAATAAATAATATGCTGAGTCATAACGTTATGAGTATTATAATACAAAAAATTACGAAACAACCATGACAAAGCATATTACAGTTAATGTAAATATAACGAGATGTATTACAACTGGGTCTAACTGTAATTATGGTGCTGCTTAACATGCGTCTTCACAAGGGGGTAACGAAGATAACTAACCCAAAGTGGAATTATTTCATCATTTCGTTTTGATTTGTGAAAAATAACTTCTGGGGTCGAATATTATAACCATAGAAAGTAAGAATATGATATCATTTGTTAAATTAAGAAAAGGCGGTGGTCACGGTCTATTGTTATTTATTGCTATCATGAAATGGTTTAAATAGATTTTTGCTTGAATTTTAACAGCTACATGGTATGTTGTGATGGTTGTTCCAATTCCTTTGCTCTTTGAAATGGCTGATTTAACCAATTATCAAATATATGTATATATCTTTAAAACTTACATACGTTGTACATGCACAATGAAAGCATACTTAGCATAACTTTATTAGCCAATCCTACTTTTAATTTACATGCTAATTGATCGTGTGGTTTCAGGAACGACTTCCGCAAGTGCGTTCGACATGCGCGAGAGGTGTTTGCGCAGCCCGCCTTTGATGACTTCCGGGGTCCAGAGCTTCTTCCGGGTACGTGGACAATTCTTGTTTTATTGACTCTTTGTGTTATATATCTTCAATATTATAGTTATCCCCCGTGAAAACGAGGGGATATAGGGTTGAGCTTGTCCGTCTGTCTGTCCGTCTGTCCGTCCGTCCGTCTGTCCGTCTGTCCGTCTGTCCGTCTGTCCCGCTTGATATAGGGTACTTTGTGCACGCGAGTTGGGTATGAAGGAGTTGAGCTAGAGGTTTCAAATTTTATACACGTATAAACCAAGTTTAGAAGTCGTGCCTCGTCAAAGTTTTATCTCGATCGGTTGAAAATTGTCGATTCTGGAACACTTTGAAAATTGTCGATTTTAAACTTTTTTTTCAGATGCCGAGCACTTTGTGCAGGCAAGTTTGGTCTGAAGCAATTAAGCTAGAGCTTTTAAATTTTTTTACACGTATAAACCAAGGTCTGAAGTCGTGCCTCGTCAAGGTTTTATCTCGATCGGTTGAAAATTGTCGATTGTGGAGCACTTTGAAAATTGCCGATTTTAAACTTTTTTTCAGATGCCAAGCAATTTGTGCACGCGAGTTTGGTCTGAATCAATTGAGCTAGACATTTCAAATTTTATTCGCGTATAAACCGAGGTTTGAAGTCGTGCCTCGTCAAGGTTTTATGTTGATCGGTTGAAAATTGTCGATTCTGGAACACTTTGAAAATTGTCGATTTTAATATTTTCACCCGATGTTTAGTACTTTGTGCAGGCGATTGTGGTATGAAGGAATTGAGCCAGAGATTTTTAATTTAATACACATATAAACCAAGGTTTGAAGTCGTGCCTCGTCATAGTGTCATCTTGATCGGTTAAAAATTGTCGATTTTGGAGCAAAAAGTTCATATTTAGATGAAGAAATGTTGGTGATAATATACGATATTATCATTTACATGTAAGTACGTGGAATGTGCTTATATAAGCAAACATGTTTATATAAGCATATTATTTTTTAGATAAGTGAAATGATACTTCCTTCACTTGTCTCGTCGCGTGTGATTTTATAAGCAATCATGCTTATATAAGCATATTTATAAGCAATCATGCTTACATCAGCATATTAATCAGCAAATGAATAGAGATGTGTTA